>JANRGW010002347.1:0-31863 GCA_024733675.1 Psilopsiagon aymara | reverse complement strand
CGAGGGGCAGCCCCGGAGGGAGAGCAGCGCCCGCGGGTCGGGGGAGCTGAGGCCGCGCCGCCGGGAGCCGCGCCCGCAGGAGCACTGCAACGGCGGGAAGGGCCGCGGAGCCAGCCTCAGCGCGCACCAGCGCCCTCTAGCGCCCGGGAGGAGCAGCCGAGCCCGGTCCGGGGCGCTCACAGCTTCCCCGGCTTTACCGCGTTAGAAAATGCATCTTGGAGAAAAACAACTTTAAACCAAAACTTTACAGTTTGTACTCAACGTGCTTATCAAAAATTAATGGTGATTTTGTCTGTGTGAATTTACCCACACCATGAAAGCTTACCCGTCTAAAACATACACTCAAAGCTCTGTCGGACGCTATTTTGTCACTAATTCAGGAAGTCCCAGCTCAGAACCTCGCTGTTTCAGCACTCATCTTTCATGGCTGAGTCTGTAACAGACCAATGACACAGCGGAAAAAACCACCAAACTTGAGAGAGCCGATGTGTGCCTGCAGCAGGGCAGGGAAAGGGAGATGACAACTTCTCTCTTCACCCCCAGCACCTATTGCTGTGGTCAGTGAAAACCCTGAGGTTGCCTTGGGAGGGGAGAAGCAAAGAGCAGAGGAGACACATGGGACTAAAACACCAGGGAAGCACAGCCACAGCGGTCCTCACGCTGAGATCCAGCCACGGTGATGGAGAATGGAACGTGAGCCCAACACCAACACCAGGGCACAGCTACCAGTACTGAAGCATGGACCAGCAAGGTCTGCAGCTGCAGAGCAGAGAAGGGAGCAAAGCGCCCTTCCAGTGAGGACCTGTTCTAAGGATCAACTCGGGAACAGCCCCTCCAAAGCACAACACACACCACGGACCAGCTATCTAGAAAAGTTGAACATTTTATTGTCATTTATGAGAACACCGTTTGTGATTTCAGAAATACAGACTTCTTTGCAAAGTACTGAAATGCAGGTGCTTTTCAACTGCCAAAACCTGCGTTATTCTATGTCTTACAAACCTTTTATATTAGATACTCAAGTCTGGTCTCTGCTGCAACAAATTCTTCACCAAAGATGCAAGGATTTAGTTGCAGACTGCAAGACAACCACACCAAGTTTCAAATGCCAGAGAGCCATCAAAACCGTGCTTTTCAAATGCGGAGTCTGTGGTGTTCGGGTACTTCCAGCCCGTAATGGAGCTCACCTTTGAAAACTTTAAGTTAGAGGGTTTTCCAGTTAACTGCCAACTGATATTTCCGTTACAGCATCTAGAAGCAAACAGACACTTTGCAAGTACTAGTGCTTATGAACAGGTTATGCTTACACAAACTCCGGAGAGGCCTCCGGAAACATTCAAGGTTAAAATGTACAGTTAACAGTTGCAAAAATCTGTACACATTTTCAGTTGTAACTCAAGGAGACACCCAGAGTCCAGGGTTATGTGTTCTAGCCCCAACTGCGCTCGCCCCGGCATTCTACATCCTCCTCCCTTGCCCCCATTTTAAATGTTATACTCGCAATCTGAATATACAGCTGTACTTACAGGAACTATTAAACAAAGCACAGCGCCTCAAGCAAGTTCCACGGCTGGTTTTGAACAAACAATATAAAATAAGTGACAAAGTAGTTTAAAATTGGTCCTCAATTAGGTTATGGTTTTTTTACAGCTTGGAAGCACTAAGTTTAAAGACACACATTTATTATTAACCAGCACAAATGATTCTGTAGCTTTTTTTTTTCTGTCTTTTGAAGAGTATGTTACAATGTCATGCATGAAAAGCAAGCTGCTGCTCCCAAGTGCAAACACAGAGTTTAGACTAAACACATTCTCCTCGGGTTGTTACTCCTTCTATCATGAATTTCAACATAACCAAGAATAGAAGCAGCTGACAAGCAAAACATTATGAAGTTCACCTTTCACGTTGCAACCCATTCTTAAAGTAATGGAATACTTTGGGCCTTTAGCATAAGGAAGGTTCAAGAAACACTGCAAAGGATTTTTACATTCTTTGATTTCATTTACATCTTTAGAAAGAAGAATTCTATATTTTAACTTGCTAACTAATGTATCATCTGGAGACTGTAGTATTGAAACAGTGCACGACATCTGCAACTTCAGGAACATCCAATTACACTGCCCTTTCACCCAACAATGATGAGTAGAATATTGCATCAGTCCTAGATTAACAAGACAGGACAAAAGCTCATTTTAGAAGAGCATTAAAATTCAAAATATCTTTTCTACTTAGTGAAAAGAATCCACACACGAATATGCAGGAAGGACTCCTTAACGTGGACTTTAATCACAACAAATATAATCCAGCTGTAAGTCTTGGAACAAGACATTTTATTGGTGTGAAGCTGTATTTGTTCAGAAACTAGAAGCTCCATTATTAATGCTTCAACATCTGGGTATTCTGACACACAAACAGCAGCAGAGCTCTCACTTGCCAAGCCAGAGACCAAATACTCAGCTGAAACAGCCCAGGCAGACTATGAGCTGAAGCAGCCTACTTATGCCCTAAAACATTCCAGACACCAAGATGCTGATTTGCATCTTTGCACTGCCTCAGTAAGAGTGGAGCCCACTCCACTAACGCAATATTCCAAAGACCATTGCAACTAAAGACTGTGGAGTCAAGTCTCAGTTGAAAGCTGCCACCACCACCATAGGACACTATTTTCTCTCCTCCACCCCCTCAACACCTCCAACGCTAAAAAGATCACTATTTGGTGTGGAAAGCAGGTCAGTAGAGACTCCAAGTGTGGCTCGAGGAATCCTCACTACCAAGCCGCTTTCCACACACACAAATTCAGTCCATCTTCTCTTTCTGGACCAGCTTGGGTGCATCTACAAAATCCTTGCCGTTGTAAAGGATGATAGCAAAAGTTCCGGAGCTTGCACTTCCCCAGAAAAACACATAGGCCATTGTCTCAGTCCATGTATCACCTGTTAAGAGTCAGATAAACATTTTAGTTTCATTATCTCCATTTACTAGAGAGAGGCTTTTTAGTACAAAAGCAAAATATTTCAAGCCCTCCCTCAGAGATCTGCAGTCAGATGAAGTCAGAAGTCCTTCATGGGCACTGAGGTCTTTTCTTTCTCTATGTCCTTACCTAGGAATATAGGTTTGCCACACAGTTCTTAGAACAGTTTGAACAGACAGCTACAGAAGTTGGAAGCCAAGAACTCTATTGGCACTGAAGATAAGAAATTCAAGGCGACGGAACACAAATCTTCACAACTCCCAACACAGATTTAGATTACAGACACATGCATCAGAACAGGCTTATGCCTGTATCTGACTTTTCTGAACTGTCTTTCTGCCTTACATCAGGTATTATTATAGCTGGATGAATCCCCAGGATAACAGTAGATATCTACTTCAGAGCAGCTAAATCTAGGGGCAACTAACTGCCCCTTAAATGGCTTTGACCAAAGTTTTAACACTGTTTTATAGTAGCCCAGGTTTTCCCATGTTAATAATACAGTGCTAGCTCTCAACCTTCAGAGCCACGCTCAAACATCTTTTAGCATGATGGAGAAGCAATTTTATACTTAATAGTTTCTGGTAACCTTTTACAAAAAGTATGCATACAAGAAAGCTAACTCTGTGTAATTAAAAATAGCAACTTACCAGCCATGAGCAAACAAATAATGCACATGGAGAAAGCAACCACCATGATAATAGGCAACTGGGGGAAGAGAAAAAGAATAATCATTTGATATAGCAGCACATATATGGCTTGATTTCCTTTATGATGGGCTGTACCACAAACCTATTTACTGGCTTTGCAATGAAATTGCTTTAATTCTCAATTCACCTGTTGTCAGGTACAAAAAATTTTGGAAGAGTGTGCTGAATTAGCTAGGTTAATTCTTAAAATACACCTTTATCTATAAAAAAGAGGTTGAGATTTGTGTTTTTAAGAAAAAAAACACACCAGCCACTAGTTAAACCCAGAATATCCCCAGATCCCATTTCACAAAATAGAAGGGTGAGGAAAAATAAAGAAAGAAGTGGGGTTTTGTGTTACAGTCTATGTGTGAAGAATGAGAAGAGACCTTCATAGGCTGCTTCTGCAGAAGGAGAGAGTCACTGGTGGTGACTGAGTTTCTCCCTTTCCACTTGATGAAAGGCATTTTTAAAGAACAGCAAGCAGCAGGTTTTTTTACAATACCTCAACGCACACTCCATTTGCTGTCAAGGGAACAGGCTGGATTTAGTCCTATAAGCAGGTATCATAGAAACATAACTAGATTATAAGGACACTTCATCACTCAATAGACAAGTTCTACTTCGTCACATGAAGCAAGTGACTAAAAGGTGATATATGTTTCTCCAGTCATGAATAAAGTCTGCATACTCACAGCTAAGAACTTCCAATCCTTCTGGACGTGCAGAGGACTAGCAGGTTCTACTTCATCCACAGAATAATTCCCAAGAAAAAGATCAATTGCATCCTGGAAGAGAAAGGGAGAAAAAGAGCTAAAATGCACAACAACGTCATTGCGCTTCCCCACAGTTCAAAGCCTAACTTACCTGCCTAAACCCATCAGAGAAGTTGTTCTTGTAGTACCGTATTAATGAGTTCCATCCATCCATTATTAAGCCCCACTGAGTTCTCTTCCCAGTTCTGCAAAAAGGAGTTTTGAAAAAAACATTTCAAATAGGTTTATAAATTCAGGAAGATAATTTCAGATTTACAGTTCTTTCATGGGTTTATGTTTAATAAGTGTTATTTACACACAGGTATTCATCTAGTACTGCCTCTGCATGACTACCACACAATACTTGTAACTAAGTTTGGAAGTTACACTTCTCTCCATCCAACAATACAAATGTGCCTTGAAGAAGCACATTTTCTTGGGTTTATTCCCAGATAGCTTTTTTTCCTTTCATACGAACACAGTGAAGAATAGCGTTCTATAGACTTGAGTTTGATATTTTACCAGCTGAGCCACTGCAAAACTTGTTAATAGCCTAAACACCTTCTCGGATACGAAGGTGTAAAGAAAACCCCAAACATGCCAAAACCAATCCAGAAGGCCTTTACAAGAAAGGCTGACTTGCCTTGTGTAGTCTGTCTTTAAGGCACCGGTTCCAGCATATTGTTTGGCACACGCATTAGCATTGTCAGCCCATGCTGTGAATAGGAAAACATTAAGAAAGATTAAGGAAGTTACGTACTCTGGTTGGGAAAAAAACAGCAATTGTTTGAAGTCTATAAACAGCCTACCATTTTTGTAGATTTTCTCAAAGTCTGCCTGCTCTTCAATTCTCTGTCCAACATGCAGAATACCAAGCCTCTAAAACAGAGAGCAGATTGAGGCTTACTAGGAGTTCACTAGAAAAAATCAGGATACGCTTTCAGAAAAAGCTGGATTTATTAAACCAGAGTCTGGCTAACGCGTTTCAAGAAGCACAGTGATTCTAATACGCAAGCTCTTACTGCAGTGGTAAAACTGTATTTCAGTTCAAAACAGAAAGCCTCTCTCCTCTTCCTGCATGGTAAACAAGAACAAAACATTTACCTGAAGCTGGGCTTGAAGAGATCGGCGTGCCAACAAGCTCTGAATCACATTAGTCCGATCAAGGCAGTCCATGCAGTTACTGCGGAATATTCCCTCCTGCTGAGTCACAATTTTACCATCGGAATCAACTAGAAAGTAACTAACACATACAATCCACGTAAGTATTTATAGGTAACATCCATATAAACCACATCTTTTCAGAAGTGAATATTCCAGCCATCAAAACACAGTTGTTTGAGCACACAAAGAGTTCTTAGATGTGGCTTTGAACTCTGAGGTCATCTTGAATTCTTCCCCTCCAACACTGGAGACCAGCATTGACACAGAAACATCTCGTAACCTCAAGGCACTCTTGTCCTTCTAATTGCACTCTTCTTATTTAGAAAGCCCAACAGTAATATTGAGTTATGTCACTGGGAAGAGCAGATTAAGGTGCAAAAGCAGAGCCTTACATTTTATTTTTTCAGTTATGGCAGGGTCCTAGCTCCATGGACAGCAAGATCATTAACAGAGTGTAACACCAGAAGTAACCAGATTCGTGCACACCTGGTCACTCGGTTCAATCCAGTCACCACTGCATAGAAGAGCCATATAAACTGTCAGGCACACTTCTTGCAGGAAGGTATTCAGAAATCTAAGCCTTAAGTTTGAAAACCTGCTACTGTCACTCCTCTCTCCACCATGAGAATATCTGGGGGAACCAGATTTTCTCTCCTGCAACAGCATATGCTAATTGTTACCTCAATCTTTTTAATTAACTAAACTAGGCACCTTGTAATTGAATTGAATACTGAGCTGATAAAACAAATATGCTGATCAAGTTATCAGCTGGATGCGTGAACAGGACAGGACTATACTTGCCCTTCTGCCACAGCATGAAACTTCCAGTTGCCTAAAGACTTACAGATCATATTCTGTTACTCTGTTACGTAGTTATGGACTCTGAATGTGGACTAGCATATGATCCACTGTTACTGTACAGTATTTTAACATTCTAAAGCCTTACAGCCACGCAGAAGTAAAAAATCAAGGGCCTTAGAAGCCTGTGCATACCAGCTTTGTGTTTAGAAGACCCATTTTTGTCTTTCCTGAAGAATTAGTTTTACATTGTTGTATGATTAAAGGAAACCAACACCTACGAAATCCTCATTTTCCCCTTCTCCCACCAAGCTTTGCCCAGAAGTGATAATCAGTATAGTTGAAGAGTAAAACTATTTTATTAACCAGAAGTGTTAAGTGCTGCATCTTCTATAATTGCTCTAAAACCATTTCACACACCCTCACCCCTCAAGCCCAGCAAGCCAGCTCTCTGACAGGTCTTTCCCAACAGGATTTAACCCACGGAAAAGAGGGAGCTGTTTACCTCCATTGAACTGTTTACCTCTTTCAGGGTTGCATGACTGCTTCCTAAGAATATCAGAACCCAGACTTTTCTGTTCCTACTTAAGTAACCACCACCCTAGATGAAACAGAACAAGGTACGGTAGAGCCAGCCTAATCCTGAGGAAGAACCTTCACTTTTGTGCCTTGATTTAGAGACATATTGCTTTATGGGATTCAGTATTCAGCCTAAGAATAAAGGATTCTTTCTGCATGGGAAACCTACATACTTATTTCTCCTTATTCAAAGTGCTCAAAGCCAAATTATTCTTCAGCTCTTCATGTATTTTTCAGGGTGGTGGGCAGAGAATATTCACTACCATCTGATTTATTTATGCTACTCCCATGGCCTTCACTTCAGGCAAGAGATTTCACTCATGAGACTCCTACTCTAGCCTACAGGTCACTTGGGGGTTTTGATAGCATATACCACTGTCAGTTTTATACTGTTCTAGCTGATCTACTTCGTGCTTTAGGCACGAGACTTTAGGAACAGGAAGGAAGCAATCAGAAAAGCAGAACAAAGAAACAGTTCCCCTAGCAATCTACATGTCTACAAGTAGCAAAGACCAAGAAGAGCTTAAAAAACACTTGTGGGTCAACAAGATTAAAGTTGATTCAGACTATTAGTCTAGTTTTATGACTCAACAAAATGAGAATTGATTTCCTTGTGGGTTACTTATGTAAGCAAGGGCTAACGGCCAGTACCAGTGTCAAGGTTTGGAGCCACAACGATGTATGTTAGAGAAAACACTGTCAAAGAGAGCAGGTGCTGGTGGAAGGAACACCAAGTGTTGGACACTCAGTAGCAGCACAGTTTGCTGTCAACAACACATGGAATTACTATTGGATGAAAAAATATCGCTTAAGGAGACTACTTTTCTTTAATAGCTTATTGCATCCTGCTCATTTCTTTGTCTAACCTTTTACCCTAAGGCACAAAGGCAGCCCTTGAGTCACATGCAGGGCTGCTACAACTCCCAGAACCATTTTACTGGGACATACATCATTGGGCTTTACATCTTACCCACCACCAGGTCTCTAACCTTGCATGGTATCAGCAAGAGCGTTTCCATATGGAAACACTAATGCATATGAAAGCACTGTCTTTACAGAAGATTACATGTCTGGTTTGCTGCGCTCTGACTCAAGACAGGAGCAACTATGAGAAAGTGGTCTAACTTTAACAGCACAGAAACAAACTGCAGAGCCTTACCTAAACTCATCCTGCTGTTCTGCTAGTTGATCCATCAAAATCTGAAGTCGATCCCATCTCATCCGACTGCACTCTTTATGGAAGTCAAATGCTACATATCTGTTCAGAGAGAGAAGCATCTTTTCAGATTAGGCACTGCAGTGAAGACCTCACCCCCCCCCCCGCCCCAAGAAAGGCTGATCTCTGAAAGATAGTGACAGAGGATTTGTTTTTCTTTAGAGATAGCTTCCAGCAAGTATTCTGTGGATTCTGTCAGCACTGTAATCTTCCTGAGGCTGCATCCATAGCGTGCACAGTGACAGCATTTACGTTCCTTCACAGGACACCACTAGTCTGGGGAAGCACACACTGAGTTCCAAGTTACTCATTCTGCCCTCTGGCTAGTATTTTCCCTCCAGTAATTACAGAAAGGATATGAATCTGATTTCATCTCTGATTCTTTTGCCCTGCTCTCTTCCAACCAATGGCAATGGGAACTTCAGTTCACTTTTGAAAGAGACTCACACGTTGAAATGCAACATTCTTTGCTGGCATACAGCATAACTCCCTTGACAGCTCTCTAGAAACCTGAGACAGGTTCTGTTTGAACAGCTAGCCTACTCTGCCATAAGAGAATTAAACAGCTACTGACTTGGAACAAGATTTTAACAGCCAAGTCATCTCTGGTGAGAAGTGATCTAGATGAGCGGTGCTTGATTCAACTTTCATATACAGACACGCACACACATCCATATATATATATATATGCTGTGAATTAAAGGACATCACATTCCTCCCCTCAAGTCTTTATAATCAAAAGCTACTATTCACCAAGTTTTCAAGACTAAAGATGGCATATGACCACTGGAGACAAGTGTTGGCCCGGCAGGTAAACGCCATCAAAACTGATTAACAAAGGATTTTGGCAGCATTAGGAAAAACGTGCTGGCAAAACACTACCTTTTAACACATACAGAACATCACTAAAACACACCATGACAGAACTTTACATCTTGGTTTCCACCACGTGACTTTACAGCAAAGGTGCACAGAATTCCACAAGCTTGGTACAGCTTGTTGGTATCAGTACCAACCTAGGTGTGAGAGTGAGAAAAGAGCTCACCTTAGAAGTGGTCTTTTTAATAAAACCACATTCCAATAACACACAAACACATCCCTGAGGGTAGTAAACGAAGCATACAGAAGTGGGACAGACATGAACCACCCTGGTGAAGGCAGCAGCAGGACACCGTACAAGCAGAAAAAAGCTTGGGAAAAATTCCAAGTACATCAGGATTCATCAGGGCATCTTGATTACACTCCACTATTCCTTAGTAATGCTTAGACAGAAGTGAAACCTTAAACCAGGATGCCCTTCTGCTCACAAGTAGAGAATTTTGTCCTTTGATTTACATAAGTGACAATAATCCTATACAGCCATTTCAAGGATAAGGAGGAGGTAAGTATCTGTGGGAGCTGGCGACTAGCCATTCCTCCAGAAGTCAGTGAAAGCAAGCACTGGCAGGTTGCAGAACTGTCCTGCACTCAAGATTTGCACAAAGATAAGGAATTCCTCTTATGATTAAAGTGCATACTCCACTCTCTTGTCCCACTGAGGTTGACATTTAAATTACATGCTCCCCTTGCTGTTTTTTCTTTTACCTCAATACTGGTCCCACTGGTGCTCACACTCAGCATTCCTTTACTAAGTAGCCATGTAACCAAGCCCTTTTGCAGGAAGTTAACCTGCAGGGCGTGATTTCTTTACCTAAAATGCAGATCTTCACAGTTCTCATAGCACACTATTACTCCAACACAGGCATTACCATTGCCTCTGAGCTCCCTTCTTTACTTTGTTTGACTCCTCTCCTTGCCCTCTTCACATTCTGCTTAGAATGTGAGCTCTGAGGTAGGGGCATTGCCTATCTGCAAGCTACTTTATGAAAACAAAACTCAAACACATCAGGAAGTTGGTAAAGGCCCCCAAAGAACGGATCACTTTATGGGGCACTTGGAGGCAATGCTCAGCTTTTAACACAGAATGTATCCTCTCATTTCACACATACCTGACCATTCCGTTTGCCATGTTGGCTACCATTTTGGCAAATGTTTGTTCAAGGGGCTTTTCTGAACCTTTTTGGTTAACCTGGGAGGAAGAAGAAAAAAAAATGAAATGAAAAAGAAATATACATAAAAAAGTGTATTACTCAAAAGTCTGCTTAGAAGAACATCAGCTTTTTCAGGAAGAACAAGTGAAAGCATACCAAGTTGACAATCATTTGCTTTCCATAGCTAATGATCTGCGAGTCAAAATGTCTTTGGAAGCCATCCATCTAGAACAGAAACGAAAAGCAGCATATATCTGTCAACACATTTGAGCTGTGATTTACAAGGGATCTCTATTATCATATTTTTGATGATACCGCATAGGCAGCGGCTATGAAGCGTTTGATGTTCTCTATTGTGCTAATACATTTCTACTTTCATCCCCCCAATCCATTCAGCTAGCCTGCATAAACACACCACAGATAACGAGTATTGTGCAGCTGCTAGAACTCCTGCAAACAGGAACCAAAGAGAAACTATGTCCATTGATGTTTGGGCTTTTGTCAGTCTCTGGACTCACCCTGAGTACAAGGCTTCTTGCTACTTGTTTTTAAAGGGAAAGCTCAATCCTGGACTGCTGATTTTTATTCCTCTGATTACAGTTTGTTACTTTATCACACAAACATGAGCCCAGAAATATGTTTAACCCCCAGACACAACAAACACTCACATACATGATTTACTGACTTGCTGATCTGTGGCTTTGGCTTATACTTGAGGTTTGGTCTCTGAGACCAGAAAAAAGGAATTGATCCACGGGTCTGCAAAAGAAAGGAAAAAAGCTTAAAACGACAGAACACTTACAAACCCACTTGCCATCTGAGGGTGAAGCAGACTGGGTTACGTTGTGTGCACGCACATCTTGTATACAATTTATACTTCGAAACATAGAGCAATGTAGGTATCTTTAGCCAATGAGCAGTTCCTTACACTGACTTTACCTGAACAAACGATGCCTTGCTGCCCTTGTAATGCACAATTTGTTCTGTTTCAATGAAGTTAGCAGCATGCCCTTCTGAATCAATACCTATGTAGGAAAAAGACCTTATTAAGCAAGCCTGGCTGCAGAACAGTGACAGTGTACGAGCAAAAGGCTTCCTACCCTTCCTCAAGCACTCATAGAAAGCATGAAAATACCACAGAGCTGCCTGAAGATGGTAAATTAAACATCTCTGGCAAGAATTCAACATCACCTGTACCAAATTTAACTTGAAGAAGCACAGATGTGCTTAACACATTTTGGTATTTCTAGCCATAGGAACTGAGCAGTTTAATACAAAATAAGATGCAAGTGCTCTGACACAGAAATATTCATAGTTCAGTAGCAATGGCACTGCAGAAACCAACCAATTTCTTCAGAAGCATGAATGTTTGGCCTAAGAACAGAGAAAGTAACTGAAATTTATGTCCTTGTTCACTTTTTAACTTGAAACAGAGAACAGGGCTCCAGTGCCAGCACCAATGATGCTGTTACTGGACTTAGTGCTAGGCCAAGATGGCTGTTACACACTTGCATTTAACTCCTCCCCAGCAAAGTGATAAAAAGCCCTATAAGGCTTCTGCAGTTACCTCTAGAATCAGTTTTAACACATTACCAGAACACTCTTCACATCATACAGGTTCCTAATGTTTTCTTTGGAGCAAAGACCTCTTGAGACAAACTATTATAAGCATTTTTTGTGCAAGCCTTTACACAACAATTACTCTTAAAAGGTGAGTCACATACAGCTGGAATTTGCTTGATTTTAGAAAGAAATCCATTTGCTATTTTACCTCTCACATAGTAGCGCACACCAGCCCTGAAACAGCTTCTTCTGGAAACCAGCAGCCAGTCAAAACACTTGCCATTAATAGAACAAGAGTGCATAGTGATAACTAGTGAAGAACATTAAGGAAAACCCCAACAGTTCATTAGGGTATTTCTATACATCAAGAGGTAGAAAGCATCAAGGAACCAAGTGATGACATTCAAAAAAGTCTGTAAACATCTTTCACACCAATAATGTTCAACACCAGCTGAACATTAAACTTGAGAGCATTGGGATCAGTACGCCCATCACAAAAAGACAGGCTGTAGGCGAAGTCAGCGATGAACACATTGAAGCTGCTGTAACTGAGAAAACGGGCTTCTTTAGAAGATTAACCTAGTGTCATGTCCTATGTATATCATCGACTGGACTGACTGCTGAAGTTCTGTTCAGTGCTACATCCATCTCATCCACAATTTTATTAAGCTATCCGAACAGTTTCTTGCTCCTATTGCTTTTAACAATACCACTTCAAAAAGGCTTTTTAGAACAGTGAATAGCTTGGGCTATTACGCCTTGCACCTGTACATGCAACAAACAGCACATTTACCGCTGCCAGAACGAGCAGTAATGTATACTGGCTTTCAAATCCATGCCAAGGAAAAGAATGAACACATCTGCAGTGGGAGCTTCTTACACAAGAATGGTTTCCGGCTTAGGCTAGATATCCAAAGTGGCAGATACTCCATAATCTCAGACTAATCACACAAACAGGGACCACTGACAGCTAGCTTCACTTTGAGAGCCTTGTTCTGTGCTGCTTAAAATTGCCTTTACTTGGAGTGCAGCAAACAATCAAGTCTTAAAGGAGATCACCACTCATCATGAATAATTTCTCACAGGCTTTCATCCTTTGCCCCTAGAAACTGAAACCCACAGCTCTGAAGCAAACACACAATCAAAATGACCAATTTTTGCAAGCTGCAGTATTCATAGGGCCACAGAAAGGTTTGAGCTGGAAGGGACCTTAAGATCATCCAGTTCCAACCCCTGCCATGGCCAGGGACACCTCACACTAGACCACATACAACCCAAGGCCCTGTCCAACCTGGCCTTGAACAGTATCAGCATACTGCAGACTTCCATTCTTTGAGGAATTCATGTACTTTAAGGTTGGTAAATAAAAAGAAGATCTTGTTTACAAACAGCCCATTTTACCATGAAATCTAGATTCTACATTTATGATTCAAATAGGACAGAATGCAGCCATGTTACACATGAGCAAAAAGCACACTGACTACATATATGCAACATCTTGATTTATGTATTTGTGCTAACACTGTTTGTAAATAACTCTAAAAAATAATACAAACTGGTCCTACATAATCCAGCATGTTCTCCTAATTCATAAATTGGAGTGTGAAAAAGAACTATTTCTCTGCTGTCCTGGAAAATTACTGCCAGGTCCTACCCCTTAATTCAACACACATACAGCCAACAGTTCCCTGCAAGGAAGGTTATCTCTGCAATCACACCATTTTCTACCTGCAGTCTCTGTCTCAACTTCAATGGCATCTTGCTGTTGGCAACTTCCACACAGACAAAAGGAAAAGGCATGATTTATTGTTCTTTAGAAGGGTCGGGGCTTTCTTGAGCAGCAATGCAGTTTAGGCTTTAGATGATCAAAGTCTCAATTTACCCAAGTCAGTCCATTATTTCTCCCCACTGCAAGACCCCAGATGAACACGATGTATCTAAGTTTGGGGATGGTGGAGGGGAAGAACTTTTGATTTCACTAAAATAACTGCTAGTGGCACTGTACCAGCTCTGCTCAGGGCACTTGTTAGCATTTTCATCACTAAAAATTCAGTTTCTCTGAATTAATGGGTTCTCTAAAGGTGTTTGGTTAGTATTAGATTACAGCAATACATATATGACTTATGCTAACTACTTCTATAGTGAAAATAGGACAGAGGAAGGTGTTAATTGCAATCCACCCAGACTCTTCCACCCAGGACCTGCAGGATAAGGACAGGGCTGCTTTCACAGTTCCCTTTTGCTATCTTTCCTTGCCATTCTTCCTACTGTCATGACATTTTCCATTAAATGAAGTCACAGGAGGGGGACTGGAGATCTGCCAGCTGCTAACAGTCCTACCAGAACAACTGATCCCATCTGGAAGCTGCTCCCTGCACACCCCTGAGGGATCTTTGCAATGGAGGAGCTAAGGAGAATGTGGCATGAGCTGCTCTGTCCAATCTTGCCGGTCCTTTTCATGCTGCCAGAGCAGAAGCATCTGGGACTTATTGTTGATCACACGCTGCATGAGGAACACTGCTTCCAGAAAGCATTAGGCTTACTCACAGCATACATCCCTTCTCAAAAATAGATTCTTGACTGCTTTGCTAAAATGGCTGTTACCCTAAGTGCTGGTGCAGGAAAAGCAGCTGGTTAGGAGAAGCATTCCAGGAGCCTTCAGCAGAACTTACCTTTTTATTCCTCAGCAGGAACATCCATAATCACTCCTTCAAGTCAAAACTGTTCTTCCTTATTTTACATCCAAAGTAAATGCTAAATGAATGTATCCTTATAGCAAGATGAAAAGTACTAAGGCTGATGTGTAAGAGCATTTGCCATATTCATCTTAACTTTCAACCTCACTGAAAGACAGTTATGCAGATCATACCTGTAAAATTAAATACATTAAGCCTTAAAGGCAGAACATTCAAGTATACTGAGTGGGCTATCAAGCAATATCTAATGCTCACATCTAAACAAACTACAATCTCATTCTGACATTGTGGTCTATGTTATAGCTGCTAACACAGCCAGTAGAGCAGCCTCAATAGTAACCACTTTGCTGTTAGACTTTCACAGTCAGCCTTACAACATAAAAGGATACATCCGTGCATCACTGGTGTAGCAAACCTATGGATCTGAAACACACATAATACGTGTTAAAAATATTAACCACTAGCAGCCAAAAACAGGTAAGTGACTTTGTCTAGGAGTTCTGTGATAGTTTGATATCATTTATAGCCTTTAATTTTTGTTCTGGGTGCAGTAATCCTTTCCAAGAAAGATACATTTGAGGAAGACAGCAATATAAGTAATCCTTATTAGCAGCAGGGAAAAAGTGAGAGCCTAATCCTAATTAAGCAACCTTGACAAAAAGCCCCAAGCTGCTTTTGTCCTCCATGGCATCCACTGTTCTAAACAGGACAGATATAAAGCAGTACAAACTGAATACCTTATGATATTTGCTGTACCTCCACAGTAGGATATAAGTAGAGACAGACAACAACACAGGAATGCATCTATGTGATTAACACTTGAAATGCTCGTTCCAGTGTTTTTCCCATCCTACCACTCCTGAATAACCTGGTCTTTCAGGAAGATTTAAAATTAAAATTTTCTAATACTGGAAGTCAGAAATGCCACAACCTGAAACTGTTGCTAGAGCAAGCTCCCTGAAGTCAGTAGCAGTTCATGCTTCCCCTCAGTTATCACCTATATCCCTTCTCCACTTGCGTGTTTTGCCTTCTGCATCTGTTTTCACAAAGCAGCTACACTTGGCTTTCTTTGCTGTTCCCACCACAGCTTTTCTCTCATTTCCCAAGCTTTGTTGGCATAGCACTATTCAAACAGTATACCCAGTCACATGCCTCCAAAATATGCACAACAGCCCTCTGGTAATTCCTATCTTCACATTCCAGAAGCACTGCACAATCCAGCCTTTTAGAACAGTGCTGTCTAACGTAAAAGCACGTTCCCACAGGTTACTGAGACAGAAATAGAAGCAGTGCGTCATTCAGTTTGATAAATGTGAAGTACTGATAGAGATAAAAGGTTTCTGTAGTGCAGACAATCTGAGAAGTACAACAGACATCTAAAGGATATGTGTTGTCATAGAATGGTTTGGACTGGAAAAGACCTTATGATCATCCAGTGCCATGGCCAGGGACACCTCACACTAGACCATGTCGCCCAAACCTCTGTCCAACCTGGCCTTGAACACTGCCAGGGATGGAGCATTCACAACTTCCTTGGGCACCCTGTGCCAGCGCCTCAGCACCCTCACAGGGAAGAACTTCTTCCTTATATCCAACCTGAACTTCCCCTGTTTCAGTGTGAACCCATCACCTCTTGTCCTATCACTGCAGTCCCTGATGAAGAGTCCCTCTCCAGCATCCTTGTAGCCCCCTTCAGACACTGGAAGCTGCTCTGAGGTCTCCATGCAGCTTCTCTTCTCCAGGGTGAACAGCCCCAATGTTCTCAGCCTGTCTTCATATGGGAGGTGCTCCAGCCCTTGGATCACCCTTGTGGCCCTAACTGACAGACATGTGCAGTAGGAATCAGCTTAGATCAGGCTGGCCACTGAGGTACTACAGTTGTGGGTCATGGTCATGCCCTTGTATTTGCTGGACTAAATGAATTCAAAGGTTACACTCCTCTTAGTCTCCATTTGACATAAAATGAAAGATTCTAAACTGTCGGTTTTACTTTTAATACCAGCTTTATGACCTATTCACTAAGCAAATGGAATTTAGCTTGCACCCAGAGAAAGATGCTAGCCAGTCTTAGAAAAAAAGTTATGAGCTGAACGTTGCCTGTACCCAAAGTACAGATTATTAACAAATAAGTAGTTGAACTTCAAAAAGCTTGAAAAGCATATGCTGTGTAGTGTAACTTCCCCTTTGGTTTAGACAAGTATGGTGTCCGCACAGCGTCTTCAACAGCAGACATTTCCAAGAGCCAGCTTTACTACACATAGCACTGAGAGCACGGACATAAAGTTGGGAGTCTGAAAGCGAAAGGCTGTCGCTGTACTAAACTAGCAGATGAACAGCCATGTTATACTGGATTCTGTCTGTCTGAAACAAGAGGCCTAATTACAGGAAGCTGTTGCCTACTCAGAGCAAAACTATATTCATCCTCTATTAATACAACCATTACAAAGTGTTTACCTCTGGTTGAGCAGCAAATTCTCTAAGAAGATGCCCGTTCCACACAAAGCGTGGATCTGCCTGCAAGAAAAAAAAGCCAACAGGTTTTTAGAGACTGTCAGTTCTGTATAATCCAGCGTAAAGCAATATCACAGTATCCATGCATTGCACAAGTTCAGGGGAACCAATGTACATGGAGATGGAATGTCCTTTTTCCATCAGTACCCTTCATATCCTCATCTACAATATAAATAAAATCAAAATAGTTATGAGAAACACAACTCTCTGCAATCTTTCAGGGTGCTGCCTCACACTCGAGGCATACTTAACTGCTAACAACTGAGCTGCAGCATCCGAACAACATTCTGGTCTCTGCCCTAAGTAAGCAGGCCTTGAAAAGTCCTCTGAAATTGTAACTATAGTAGCAAGGTAACACTCAAAGTGGGCAGAAGGTAAAAATGCATGCAGTTCTGTATGCAATAATCAGCAGTTCTGAGAATTGGAAGTTAAACAATACTTGTAGTTTAGAAGATGTCAGTATTTGTATTCTGCTGCATAAACAATCCTCTTCATGTATTTCCTATGTCTAATTCACTTCAAAAAGGTCTTGAGCAGGTTGCTGAGCACATTCCAGGAAGCTGCCTGGTTAGTCACAAAAGTGACATTTGCTGCAGAACAGAGGGCAGGCTCTGGAATAAATCTCAACTTTAAGATGAGGTAGGCAGACAATACATCACCAAGGATAAGGGTTAATTCTAGCTCAGTGCTGGAACGTTCCTTTGTCTAATACAAACCAAGAAATACAGCTATCTGCCGGAAACTGGTCAGATCCTATTTATGGTATCTTGAAGTAGTGAAAGGGCAAGATACAAAGCTTTGGTGCTTCTATGCTGGGGCTGTTTCCTTCTACGAGTACTCTGTTAAAACACTAAACCACACACAAGTAAGAAACCAAAAATACCCACACACCAACTACAGGCCAATCTCCTCTTGAGGAATTGGAGATGCCCAAAATTACCACCATCCATTAAGTTATGCCATTATACTGCAATGACAAGTGCGAAATTACATTAAAATTGTTTTAACCTTCTAACATCTGAATTCGCTCAAAACTGATGCTATTTTACTGTGCTTTGCCTTTCAAACAACCTTCTGAAATGCCTCAATTTTAAGTCAAACCAATTGTTTCATGTCAGCAACTGCTCTCCCTGGCAAGATCACTGCCAGAACAGCATCTGACAACACAAAACAGTCCAAGTATAAACTGATTCCTAAATTGATTTTCTTAATCTTTGAAAAGCTGCTGCCTCAGCTTAGATAGTTTCTAAGAAGCATAAGATAGATACTACTTAGATACTACTAAGATAGTATCTAAGAGGCAACGTCCTGCGACTCCATTGCCACCTCTTCAGCAAAGGAAGAAGAGGTGCTATTGACTTCCAAGGTTTCAGTATTTCAGTGTCTAGGCAACTCAGACGTGATTTATGCTGCATTACAGCATAATACCAGATGAAAGACTCTGGAACTCTGGAAGCAGCAGAGAATTTCAAGCTCAAATGTGTTCGGCTGTGTGACTCTGGTCTCATTAGGACAAAAGCAGTGTGTTAAATTCATGCTTCAAACATAAGGAATAGGCCTAGTTTAGAGAGAATACAACATCCCAAGGCCAACAAACATAAACCCCACAGTTCAGCCCCACATGATCTTGGAAAAGAATAGGAAGTCGAGTGCCATTTAATCCACTTTTGGGCAAAGGGTTATGACTCAGCTACAACCCCTAACAGTTCAGATAAAATCCTACAGCACTGAACAGATCTGTGTACTGAAGCATCATAGACCAGCAGTTTCCACCCTTGTTCTAAGCAACGTATGAAGCAAGCTCAAGTTGTAACTTGACTCACTGCTTCTTTTTTGTCTCTGTCAGTTTCTTTTTCCCAGAGAACTGCCCCAGTACAACCCAATTAACAAGCTCACAGGGATAGTTTAGACACGGTTCAGCAACAGTGCTATTTTTTGTAGTTCAATTATAAGGATTTGCATCCAAGCAACATGTAAATCTGTTTCACTACTTTAAATTAATGATTAAAATAGAAAAGCCATTTTTAGTATAACAGAAGACCACAAGTGTTTTAACAGTATCTGCTACCACTCAGCATACTAATTGATTGTAAAAATTAAAAATGAAGGTTTCAGCTCAACTGTAACAGGACTGTGGGTTTCAGCAATACCATCCTACACCTTACCTAAAGTTTCCTTTAGTTTGTCATAGTTTGTTTTCACATCATTTAAACATCAGCTGCATAAATGAAACTTCAGCCACGCAGAGCTGACTGACAATGTCCGAGACACAGACACTGAGCAAAAGCATATCCTTACCCTCTCTAGGAGGCTCATCTCCTGGAACTCTGGGCTCGTGTTGGCTAACCGCTGCAGAGTGTGCGTTAGGTCGTATGTCGTTGAGAAGTAAAATCCATCCACGCTCAAGACATGATTGAGCATCGATAAAAATACTTTATTGTCCTGCAACTGTTGAAAGAGAAAAGGAGGACAGAAGAGCTCTCATTTATTACCATTGAAGTATCTTATTCTTACTAGCTCCTGCAAGTTTCTGAAGTGACAAGATGAACTTTGGTAGTGTGCTAGCACACGACATCCAAATCATTCAGAGACTACCAAAGAAGAAAACCATGGGATTGCAATTTCGGTAACAGATCACTGATAACTGACAGCTAGCACACCGCAACCCAATGCTACAAGAATAGTGGAGAGCAGAGAACAGTCTCCTGTGAGATAAACAGCTACTGATATTAAACTATTAGCAACTTCCAAGCAAAAAGGAAGCCAATAGTTTGCCTGAAGACCATTCAAAAAGCCAAATAAGATGCCAACGCAAAACAAAGGACACAACTTACTGTCAAGATTACCCCAGTAACGAATCTGTGTTTGGTTCCAGTTTTGATTAACCTCATTCCTTTCCTGGAAGAGCATCAGATTCTCTTCCAGCTCCATTGGTCAGACACCTTACCTACTCTCTACCAAGCCTCAACACTTCTATTTTATACAATCTCCATCCTTTCCCTCCCTCTCAAAAGAAGGAAAAATCAATTCTTTCCTGCTGGGTAATTACGTAATGGAACAATTCCACAAATGAAGCAAGACAGAGAGTTAGGTGACAGCAAGGCAGCTTATCATAGGGGTTATCAGAATAGCAAAGCTGTGAGAAAGACTTCATAGGAAGAACATAGAGAAGAGTGCACCATCTCAGCAGTGGGAAAAAATGCACGATATGCAGAACAAACTCTGGGGATGATATTCAAAAATCGCACAATGTGAGCTTGTTATCTTGAATGACACAGCTTTATGTTCACCTATATCCAAATACTGCACGATTACGGCAGCCTGAATAAATCATAAAAAAAGTGTAGTTCAAAGACCTTCTAAAAAGAAACTTTCATGGTTTCAGCAAATTAGGTCCTGTGGTAATGGACACTGATATAAGATAATCCCCCCACAATCGTCCCATGAATCCACCTACCTGAATATCAGTTAAGTGCAGCATGGTCTTCTTGTAGGAGAGGATGTCAAAGTCTGTTGCTTTCCAGATTGCATGACTGAAAATCTCACCTACTTTTTTCTTTTTTGTTATTACAATAAGATATGTGCCTGCAAATCAGAAAGAATAAAGTTAAAAACCCCAGAAACAGATGCACGTATTAAGAAAAGGAGCCTATAACCATACCATATAACTAAAGAACTATGACCAGAAAACAAATTGATAGGAAAGAGTGAGGTTTGTTCAACTTTCACCTAGGACTTTACTCCTAACAGCAAGGGGCTGAGAAAGAAGCAAAATGCACTTGCTAAGCTACCTCAATTCTCCAGGGTCACAGCTCTTGAGCTACTCATTAAGTTTAACGAATTAAAATGGACAAGAAAAGGAAGGGTCAACTACTCAAACTGCCGACCACAGACTGTCTGAAAGTCTTCAGGTTTGCAAATGCTGAAAGAGGCCAGCGGTCTTGAACGTGGTTTGGAAAGCACTGAGCAAGCCTGCAATGCATGAAAGGAAGCATGCTTCAGAACCCAAACCCCCTATTCATCTTATCCTAAAAAGTATTTATCCTAACAGGTACAAAATGGAACAAAGAGAAGGGGGGTTCCTTTTAATAATTTGACAGTGTTTTCCTGGTTGCATAAGTAAAAAAGCAAAAAACCATAATAAAGCCAGGTTACTCAAAGCAATTGATTTACACTTGCTGGTAAACACAACACACTTTTATTTCTACCCATCGTATTTCAGTGCCAGCTTGGTTCTGAAGAAAAAGAATACTCTACCAAATTGGATATTGATGGATAATAATGTCTCATGATCTACATCTTATAACCATTAAATGCTCACTTACAACTTCTGTGGAACAAAACAGTGAGGGTTTTTTTTCCATGCAGAAGCACAGAGCCCCAAATCTGATACACTTTTGTACTGGTGTTATACCCTCTATTCGGACTATTTACACACTTCAGAAATGCTCTAGCAAGTTTGCATCTCAAGTAATTAGTACTGCTTTTGGCTGGTATATCAGAAGCATCCAGGTACCTTATAAAAGCAGCACATTCCATCCACAGCTATGCCACAAAGATGCTGCACAAATAGATACATCTGACATGAATTTTCAATGCCTTTTCCTATTTGGGTATGCAACCTTCTGTTAGAGACTTCAGAGCTTTAGATATTAATTCAGCAATTTTCACCCTCCCCCTTAACACTTTAAATAGGTGAAGAATATTTATGTTTGCTAAAGATGCTGCATTGCTAGATATGGAACCAGTTTTACAGATGGTAACAAGCTATCTAACACCACAACATCATTTACTAACAACACAAAATCATTTACTTTTAATTGATATTATCTTAAGAGCTGTATACAAACAATCATTGCAAAGCTTTGGGGATGGAAAGAAAACGGCTATTCTCATAAGTTGCATACTTCTGTATTTTATATAATATTCACTCATTACCAAGCCTGTAATTTGTGCAAATTCCCCTTTGGGGTAATTCAGTTTTAAAACAGATCTTGTCAAGTACCTAAGACACTAAGGTGTTCCTTGCATAGCTCTTGCTCTATAAAATCCACAATTCTTTAGAATATGAGCATATAAAGTTCAGTAGTTTAAGACCCTGTCAGAATTTTACTGCATTTAACACAGTGATACTTTGCTTTGCTTGAGAACACTGCAACTTAAATCCCCTTCTACGTACAGAGATTTGTATTACCTATGCATGCTCCTTATTACATCATTTTTTCAGACTACTTTATTCTCAAACTCTAATAAAGTCTATACAAAAGATCTTTTGAATAGCAATTCATAAACTGCTGTTCAAAAGTTGCTATTCAAAAGACCTTTTGTATGGACTTTATTAGAGTTTGAGACTAAAGTACTCTGAAAAATGGTGTAGTAAGGAGCATGCATACTGAATAAGTCTCCAGATGTAAAGTCTGGAAGCTCAGACTTTGCATGTCAGGTTTATTTGTGACAGTGACTGTTTAGAGCTGAACACCACTAAGATACTTAGAAAAAGCAGAAGCTTATCTAACAACTCCCTAAAATTTAGAATTGTTCCAGTCTGTCCTTTTCCTGTTAATGCTGAGTTCTCTTTATATATGTAGGATAGCTGGAACACAACCATTACTTGAACTGCTGCACCTACTAGTCTATCACCCTGTCACTCAGTCCTGTACCAGGATTATCGATCTAAAGTCAAACTTCACAACTCAATATTTGACTGCTGTATCAAATCCTGCAACTAAAACAGTTATGAAAAGTAAATTACGTTCTTTGCACACATTTGAAACCTATGCCTTAAAACTCAACCAGCTATCAGTTAACCCTTCCTTTAGAGCAGCTACTGGTTTAAAAGGTACGGGAACATTCACCATCACTGTATCTGGATACCTTCACCCTCCAGCAGCCACAAGGGAAGGCCATCATACTGATGAAGTGTAACCTCAGGTAAGAATCCAAGATACTATTTTTGTCATTAAAGCTTCTTCAGCAATATATATTGCCTAAGTATTTTTAAAGAGCACAGTTCTCTTTTCCTTACCTGCTACCAAACGGATTGTTCCCAAAATACCATATATCGGCCTTGTAACAGCTGAGGGGGGAATATCTTTCTTGACTGAAAAGCAAAAGGAAAAAGCATCATCAGAATTTCAGACTGCATCTTTCATGCCTATACTGGAAAACCACTAAAGAAGGTTTGTCACAGCTTCTTGGTCAAATCTCAAGTTTTGCTAGTCTCGAGTATAAGTAGCAATACATCAGATTTCCAAAGCCTGATGGGGGGTGGGAGGGAAGGATATGGAAGCATTCTAACCCAATTTCTATGTTTAATGAAAATAGTCATTCAACTGAATAAATTCAAGCTTGCCCACGTGACAACACAGCAAGGAGACTCCTCAATAATGTATTGTCCTTCCAGCTTCCAGAAGCTTTTTGTTTTGAAGCCATCTAGACATCAGGGACAAACAAACCATAAATGCTTGTACCTCCCTCTTCTGAGCCTCAGACTATTTCCACTTCGGAGACCCAGCTTACTTTTTGGTCTATCTTTGCAAAACTACCAAGAACAATATAGTTTACAATACTCCAAACAACACACCAAGAGATCCAAAAGGTACCCAAATATCAATTAGAAGTCTCAGCCTGTTAAACTTCCCTCTATTCACATTTCTAGAATAACACAAGGCATATTAGAGGAGTTTAAGAAACGCAAACCACTCAACTCAGAATTAGGTATTTTCCCAGAGCTTGGAGGACAGAGAAAGATAGCACTTGTATTTTCCTTTGTTTTAAACACCTTGCAGGCTCATCTGATAAAACACCAGTCATGAGAACAGATGTGAACTCTCAACAAGACCAGGGATGAGTATCTTAAAGAGTTTTGAAGGAGAAACTGAAATACTGCACTACAACAAAACTTACCAGTGGGATGAGCACACGGCTCTTACATGAAGTACACAAGATACATAATAAGAGACTGACTGCCTTCATATTAGAATTACTGCAGCATTTCTGTCTGTTTAGATGGTAATGTTAAGGTACAAACTCCTGAAGCACTGAAGAGGAAGTCACTCATGGCTTTAATTTCATGTTGTCATTTAATTCAAGTTCTTTGGCTGAATTTGTGTGTTAAGTTCACATTCTTAATAAAACACCATTTTGAAGACCTCAGCCTCAGCATGCTTAACGCTACTTGCACTGCCATTTGAATCCAGATTTCCAACACAGAACTAAATTTAGAGTGAGGGTTCTTTTACGGCTGTTGCTTGTAGAGGTTTTATGAGAATTCAGGTTTCAGCACTGGGACAATCCAGCAAGAGCGGTAGAAGCCCAGCGCTCAGCACTTCCCACTTTTGGGACTCGTAGCACCAATCCCAACTAGCTTGAACGACTCAGATTTTACTGTCATCATGGGCAGTCAGAGAGACAAGCACTATCACCTCGGTTACCCACAGCATCAACCCCACAGCAAAAAAGCCGCTTCAAACAAAGTTACTTGCAGGATGGAATATAAAGTACTATTTTAAAACAGTAACTAAAGATAAAAACAAATCTCCCAGAATCAATTTAAGGTGCTGAAGATCTTTTGGGAGTGCCTACAACAAAACAAACAAAACGGATGAAGAAGCCTATATTGTGAAATGCTGGTGAGGGGAGTACCTGTAAGAGTGACTTCTGTGGAGACTCTATCAATAGCAAGCACATCATCTGCTCCATCATCACAGGCTTCCACATAGAACTTCTCTGGTGTCACATGCCTTTAAGAGAATGGATAGGAAGAAGCAATTTGTTTAGCACCACTTACTTTGGCTTTATTTATTCTTCATCACCTGAAGACAGAGTAAGAAATTTTAAACCTTATTTCAGCTGCAAAAAAACACCCTAAATTCTCCCAGATTAATTCCCACCATCCACTGATACTGACAGTGCAAAAAAGCAAGTCAAGCTAATTGGGTATTGTAAAACCCACCATCTGTTTAATAATCTTCATTTGTGATAATTACTATAAGTTAGAGACATGAAAAGGAGTTTATGTACATAGTGGTTCATTTCAATTCATATAAGTTTGAACAACATCACTCAGAAGCCTGATAAGCCAAAAGCAAACTTCTGAATCAGAAGTTTAGCCAAGCACTTTCTAATATATCAGAAACTAATGTACCACATCCCTGATACAAGTCTAATGAACAGAACAATCGTGCCCAAAGTGATAAAATCACTCATTTCACATTAGTGTGTTTGAAGTATTGCAAGAATCCACTGGGAACAACACAGGCAAAATGGAAAAGCTAAAGTGGCAGACTAGCTTATGGAAGCAAGTGTGTCAATGCTAGATCTGTTAGCCAGGACTGTGTAAGATACATGGAGTAACCTGTATCTTCCCTATTGGAGACACACTGACACCCTGTTCAGACTTCATAGCTACCTTTCTCTTCAGGAAGACTCAATGCAGTACAAAGCTAGCCACAAAATTAAACATAGTTCTCAACAATATTCCTTAAAAATACACCTGTTGAGATACCTGCAAGCCAGACATGGTACACTGTGCAACAACACAAGAGTTACGCAGGAATCACTTGTAGCTGCACACAGGAGGTGCTAAACAAACAATAAACCCACTCTTGAACTACTGATTTAACTTTCATAGTGAGTTCTCCTAGTTTAAGGCTTGACAAGACATGGGATCAAAGTTTTAAGCATCTTGTTCTGGAAACTTACTCTACAGGATAGGTATTTTTAGGCTCCTTCTCCCTCAATAGCTCTTGCATTTTTTTCACATCTCTTTTCTTTCAATCCATTAGAAAGCTGAATTAGAATCCTAATTTAGATCATAAAACTCCTATGTAAGAGATCTAGAAGATCTCCTTTAACATGTCTAATACCCCCCACCTTCCACCCACTAAAAGCAGGGCCAACTTCGAAGTTTATCCAACTTCAAAGTTAAACCCTATTTCTTTGGGAATGTTTTGGCACTCCCTAAGGACAAAGATTCTGCAACTTCTCTGCACAAGCAGAGGAAAGCCAGAGAAGTCCAAATGCCTAACTGAACTGAAAAAACAAACACCACAACAGACCGTAAAGCAATCAGTAGTTAACTGTTCATTGGGTAATTTAACTTCTTCAAAGAGAAATTAGTCCAAGTGTCCTACATGGGAAACACCGCATTCCCTTTCTAAATCAGCCTTCTTAATCTTTCATAAATACTTATACAATGCTTTATCGCAGAATGGTTTGGATTGGAAGGGACCTTTAGGATCATCTAGTTCCAAGCCCCCTGCTATGGGCAGGGATCTTTGAAACTAAAGCCATCAGAGTAAGAAATACAAACATGGAGTTTGTTGTACACTGAAGCCTTAAAGTTCCTACTTTGCTTTCCCTGTTTGTTTTGGATGAAGTGCACATATGCACCCCTGGCTCTCTAAGGGGGTTTCATAGCAATAATGGGAACTGACTTTACACTGAATGGCAAACAAGCTTACAGAGACAGCACAAGCTTAAGGACATTTATAAGCTGCCAATTTGTTACAGAATCTAAAATCAAGTTATACAATTTAAGATGCAGTCAGAAACCTACTGCTTGTTGGCAGGAGACAGTTGTAGGCATTTTTTCCACCTAAAGCAAGCTGCAGCTACTTAACTACCACTGGTTTAGCTGAAGAGTCAGCTTTTTCTAGGTCAGTTGATACAGCAAAATCCAGCTGAAAACAGGGGAAAGGCACTGCAAAGTTTCGTATTAGACCTGTTATGCCTCTAATACAGATGCTTACGCATTCTTCCTCATTGACATTAAGCAAAGAAGTTGAAGTAGTAGCTTCAGGTTTTGAATACTCTGCATTGAGAAAACAACATAGACAAGACACCTACACTGACCCTAGAGCATTTTTATCCATGATCAGTAGTTTTAAAAGCTGCTCTTCTAATTAGACAGTACAAATGGCCACGACTGTACTACAGCCTCAGCACTGAAACTTACTTGCATATTAGTTAAAGCCCATTTCAAACTACTGGAAAAAAGCTTACAGGTACAGAATATTTGTCATGTAAACAGACTTGATATTTACTACACTCCAGAGTAATAATTTCTCCCTGATAAATGCGAAGTCTGTTATCCTCACCGTTAGTTAAGAAAACAGAGAGAATTAAGGCTGCCACTGCAAATTAGACCTGTTTTTCCAACGTGCCATATGCCCTGCTTCAGTAGACCAGCCCCCTGCTTTTCTCTCTCTCTCTCAAATCCTTGCCCATATTTTGTCTCCTGCCACTACCATTGGTTGCCCTTTAAACAGTTTACCACCACCTTTACCTCCTCTTACACAATGCTTGTACGTTTCTAACTTTGCTTAAACTACATTTTACCATGAACACACATGAAAGAAAGCTTTGCAATCAAAACCCTCCTTCCCACAGTGCGCTCCAAGACCAGATTTGGTGACAGAAGCGGCAAGTGACTTCTGGTTTCAGTTCAATGGACCAAACTGGTAGCTCTAACTGCTGTCTGTGAAGCTGAGAGAACTTGAATAACTTTATGGTGATCCCAATAGAGGGATCACCGTTAAAAACTGCCTAAACACAACTGCACAACACAAACTGCAAAGCCCCTTCAAAATGTTAAAGCCTTGCTTCAGAAGTGAGAGAATTCGTGCTCTTCAAGGTTTTCAACAAAAAGCTGATTCACTTGGCTCTTGCTTCATTTGTGTAAACAGTTGAAAGTCTTCTAAAATTAATATGACTGAGGAAGAGGCCAAAACTAAGAGGTTTCAGCCCAAGTGCAGATATACAAACCTAGCAGTTACCAGAACTAGCTAGTAGTCTCATTCTTATTTAGATGACCTTTCCACTCATTAGGACTATGATAACTGAGATGATTGCCTCCCACTTCTCTTTCAGGAAAGAAGCTGATGAGCACTGCATACAAGAATGGTATTTTCCCACAGACATCCTCAGTACCAAGTCTGCATGCTGTTCACAAGCTTAGAAAGCTAACACAAACACTTCTACTGATCTGAGAAGGAGATATTAAGTGTTGAAAGAAGGATTACTCATACTGACTAGGAATCACAGAGTAATCCTATTCTTCAAATGAAAAAAGGAAAAGATGAAAGTCCAAGTGCTAGTATTACATAAAAAGTAATAATAATAAAATCAGTATTTTCCAGAAGCCCATAATGTCGGTAGTTACTTTTGAAACTGGTTTTCATGCACCAGGCCACATTCTGCTCTTGCATAACCTTCATATTTGACACTGGAACCTACCCGCTCCTTGGCTACCTTGCCACTGCTGTCTGTAAGCATCCAAAATATCAAGAACTCTTAACAGCAGTATCTTGCTTTCATTACAGCTTAACAGCACATAAAGTCCTCACAGAGTCTGAGCTCCTCTCATTCACTTTTATTTTAAGCATAACCCCCCCCCCGACCACCATTACCATGGCCTGTTTCTCAGTGCTGCTAAAGAACAAAGGGAGTGATAAATGGAAACTGTTGACATTGATAGTGTAATTCCTGATACTCCTGAAAAGGGAAGGTATTAAAGAACCGCAACCACCAAATTCATGTTTCAAATATAACTGCAGGTGACTTGAATCTCATTTTGAAATCTCCTCCAACTGAATTGTGCGGACTGCTGCCAAGAGGTAAAGCAACTTACTCAAGAGATTTACTGCCTGCAACTCAAAGGTGAGAAAGAAAAAAAGTGTGATTACCAACATAACAGAGACACGAGAAACAAGAGAAAAGCAACAACCACTGCTTGCTTACACTAATTGTAAAGTCAGCCCAATTTACAGTTAAGTGACATAGTAGTACTTTTTATTTGCGTATTTGTTGTGAAGTTTCACTTCATTAACTGGATTACAAAGCGGAGCTGTATACCACAAAGGTGATGCAGAACTGCATCCCACATTTTAATTGGGTTGATCTTACAGACAAGAATACCCCCTGTGTTCAGGTACTGCATGAAAGAAGACCCATTGTGCCCTAATGGCAACTCAAGATAGTACTTCACTCAATACCACTTAAGCCTTTTAGGCCTCAACAGCCAAACCCTTACTTCAGTAATTGATTATTTCACCATAAATACTTAACATTGCCTTAATGCAGGAACCTCTTTGAAGTCAACCTCTAAATACTATAATAAAGCAAGCCAAAAGCACGCTCTGTACTGTGCAGCAATGCCTTTGCTGTACTCAAGATACCAAAGTGGTCTGCAGCAAGGTAACAGGAAAGACATTAGTATATGCAGAGTCCCAACAGTGTGTTAAGTAACAGTGCCAACACACGGATGGTTTCAACACCCCAGAGATTCCAGATTTTCTAGGTGAGCAGGTGTGCTAATTATACATCTACCATAAATATTACTCCTCAAGCAGAAACAGCTCAAGGAACTGGCACATCTCCCATGGAGCAGTAGCTGTTGCAGGGAGAAGAAAGGGAGTATAATGCCAGGATTAAAGAAAAGCAGTAATGGAAACAGCAGAAAAAGGCATGGATTAAAGGCATAGCTTTATAATGGCTATCCCCAGTTAGGTTTTGCTTAAGCTGACAAATAATTCCCTGCATAAGTTAACGCCCTCCTCAAACAACATCCCTGAGCTTCACTGTGAAATAAACCAAGAAGAAAAGGATGCGCACTGCTGTTTCTAGAAGCATTATCCAAACTCAGTTTACAGAACAAGAAACAAAAGAAGACAAAGATAAGTTGTACTTTTGGACCTTTCCCGAAACTACTGATGAATTGGACTGGTAGCTTTACTACCATTCACCCGCTTGCTACCTGCAATAGCTGCTTGAATCTACAACTTGTTCCTGAGGCTACGAGAGGAAGTTAAATATAGCAGTGACACAGATGACATCTATGGGTAGCAGTTTTTAGGTTAGCAGCTCTCCCCAGTAACTGCTGGTGTAACTCAATTAGCGCCAACAGTAGCACAGACACTAGATATCAGCATTGTTACTGGTATCAGCTGAACTTCAATGATGACACTGGTCAAGGCTTGAGTTGCTACATTCAATAATGTGGAAAACACAAGGTTTGTATTGAGAGCTAGAATCTGGTACTGAATGTACAGAATGGGACCCTGCAGAACAGTACAAGCAGTGAAGCTCCACACAGGGCCACTGAACTACCCAGAAGAGGTGAGCTGTAGAATCTGACCTTTTCATGGTGAGAAAGAGAAGTCAGTTAAAACCCCAAAACACTGTCACCTCTAAACCCCCACACTGGAGTCTAGCTTGGATCTCTCACAACAACATTCTCCTTCGACCTTGCCAACCTGGTAAGGGTGACTCATCACTCAAGTCACGGTCCTGTATCTTACAATGCTTCGTAGGAAGTCTATAGGCATTACCACGCTTGGTGTAATAACAGGAAGAAAAGCCCACTTTGCAAAAAGCAAAACAATTCTGTTTTCAAGTTTATAAAATAAAAAATTCACATTAAACTACATTTGAGACAGCCTAGTTCTAAACAGATCAAAGCTTACTTTTAGTCAGGATTAAACTTTAAATGAGACAATTCTTCACTAGCCTGTATCCCTGTATCCAGAAACATGCTTTTACTTGAAGGGTCTCTCAGTAGGAATGACTGCACTGCAAGTCACGCAACTGCTACTCATACACCTCACCTTTTCTGCTCTGCAGGCAAAAAGATCACAAGTTCAGCTTAAAGAAAGACAAACACTGTTTAGGTGACAAGAGGAAAAAAGCTTTCTGCCAAATAAGAAAGTCTTTCAACCATCCCTGAGGATCTTACTCCTCAAATTATCTCCAGTGTCTCTATACCCTCACTTAGCTACCTAATCAAAATAAGGAAAGAAGCCCAGTGATTTTTAAACACATAATGGCATTATGACAAACTGTTCATACAGATCTCTAAGGAAGATATACAGATGTTTGCTCTGAATCCAAAATATGACTGTCAAATGAAATTTAACAGAGCATTAAGTACAGTTAAATCAGGCTTAAAAATCACTTTCAGGTCCTGCTGCCCCAAAATGGAATCAGTAACTCAATTACACACTTTCAAGCTAATATTTAGAGGTCAGAAGCCTGGGAACGCCTTTAGGACACACAAGGACATTTCACTGTTGGCTTCAGCTAGTCATGATGAGCTTCACAGAATCACAGAACAGTTACGGCTGGACCTCGAGATCACCCAGTTCCAACCTGAGTCACCTCTTCACCAGGCTCATCCAGCCAGCATAAGGACTTGGAGTGGAAACACCTCTTCAGATTTAACTTTGCATTGCTTTGGTTATGCAACTTCTTTCACTGTGTAAAGGGCAGGAAGCAAATGTACCTGCCCAAAGGGTTACGCTCTCCCCTAAACCCCTCGTTTTAACAGAAAAATAGATTACACCAGGAGCTTCGAAGGATTTATTTGGGCAGTCACAGTAAGCACTACACAGGAGAGTCCCACCAGCTCAAAATCATCAAGCGGCACCGAAATAAAGCTGCGCTGTAAGAGGCGGATGGGTACGTACACCTAAAGAGCCTTCTGCGGGCAGTGTTTCACTGCACACACAAAGCTTTCCATTCGCACCAGCGCCAGGGTGTCGACACAAACCACCTATGAGGGAAGCAGGCGGCAGCCGGGGCTCCCCATCACCTCCTCCGTGAGCGCAGCGGTCCCCAGGGCAGCGCACCGCGCCCAGCACACCGAGCACCGGCACGCATTCGCCTTCCGGAGGGAAGCGAGACCGACACCCGAGTCGCCAGCAGCGCTGCCGCCGTGCTATCAGATGGACAGCCGGAGCGGAGCTGTACCCGCGGCCAAAGTCCTCCTCCTCCTTCTCCTCCTCCCGCTCCGGGCCGCGCACGCAGCCGCTGCCTCGGGCCAAGCCCTTCGCGCTGACCCGGCCTGTCCCACCCCGCCCCGGGGAGGCCCCGCGGAGGGGCAGGACAGGCCG
>JANRGW010002341.1:0-13707 GCA_024733675.1 Psilopsiagon aymara | reverse complement strand
ATTGGATATGAGGAAGAAATTCTTTACTGTAAGGGTGGTGAGGCAGTGGAATGTGTTGCCCAGGGAAGTTGTGAATGTTCCATCCCAGACAGTGTTCAAGGTCAGGTTGGACATAGCCTTGGGTGGCATTGTGTAGTGTGAGATGTCCCTGCCCATTGGAGGGGGGTTGGAACTAGATGATCTTAAGGTCCTTTCCAACCCTAACTATTCTATGATTCTTTGTTAAGTATACAGTATGTAAACATACAGGATTTAGGAAAAATCTTGCTTTTATAATCCTGATTCTTGAATAGAATAAAGTAGGATTTTTCTTGAATGCTGTCCATCACAAGATTAAATCAAAGAAATAAATGCTTATGACTATTAAATATAGTAATAAGAATGATACGTTATGCTTATTTGGGCTGGGTTAATTTTCTTCATAGGAGTCTGTATGGGACTATGCTTTGGATTTGTGCTGCAGTGTCAATAACACAGGGATTTTTTTGCTACTTCTGAGCAGTGCTTACACAGAGTCAAGGTTTTTTCTGCTCCTTACACCACCCCACCAGCACAAGGCTGGGTGTGTGCAAGGAGCTGGGAGGGGACACAGTCAGGACGCTGACCCTGACTGACCCAAGGGATATCCCATACCATATGGCATCATGTTCAGCATATACAGCTGGAGGAAGAAAGAAGTGAGGGAACATAGGAAGTAATGGTGTTTGTCATCCCAAGCAACTGTGTGATGGAGACCTGTTCTCCTGGAGATAGCTGAACACCTGCCTGAGCATGGGAAGTGGTGAATGATTTCCTTGTTTTGTTTGCTTGCATGTGCAGATCCTGCTTTACCTGTTAAGCTGTCTTTATCTCAACCCGTGAGTTCTCTCTCCTCACAGTATTAAATTATTACTTATTAAAAAACCCAAACAAAACAACTAACAACAAAACCTCAAACTTCCTTCTGTTGATGCATTTTACCCCCAAAACAGGGGTGTCTAGAATAGCTAGAAAGGAATAATTAAATTAATACAGCACTGTATTCAGCAACAGTCTACATAATTTCTCCAGGCAGAGGTTTATATGATTGAGTGTTCACAACACTGCCATTTAGATTGCATATGGCTGAACTCTCAGTTCTAGTTCTGGTGGTGACCAGACATTTTATTTGGATAATACTCAGAAATTTTGTCAGAGCATTTTTTGTTTGGCAGTCATTGTAGCATTTCTGCTCAATAAAGAAGGTGGCAGAGACACTTGAAGGTACTTGAATAAGTCAGAGAGTGTGATTTGAGGCAGAAGAGATCTCTTTCCATTTCAATATAATTATCAGGAATCTCTAATTAGAAGCAAAATAAGTAAGAAATATGCAGACAGTGGGAAAGTTAGTACAGTTGCAGACTTAGGAGGATGCATTCAGAAGTGTACGGAAACTTTGAGACTATTTTTAACCTTGAGAATTGGACACAAACCTCAGACTTCCCAACTGTGTTGATAGTGTCTTCCCAGGAGACTTTCAGAGGACCACATATTGGCACACCGGTACTTTGATTCTAAATAATTACCTAAAACCTGTCCTCAGCATCATTACTCATCTGGTAGCCACATTCACCACTCTCTGGAGAATTTTGACAGGCTATTGGGCAGGAGAGACGGATAAAGAATTGCTGATGCTTCTAACCCTGGAGAGTCCAGTAGATTTGAGAAAAAAAAAGAAACGGCTATTAAGGAGAAGAGCCATTCTTCACATCACTCGCCCTTAAGCTAGGCTGATACAGTGAAAAAAATCACACAGATGAGCAAAAAAGTGGATACTATGAAAGTCTGAAACTCTCAGGCCAGCTATTTGGTTGGGAAATTGAACAGGAATTATAGGAAAGGAAATAACGGAGCCCCTAATTAAGTATCTATGGTAGTGATATGTAAATGCCATGAAAATGAAAAACAGCTGCAGAAAGCTGAAGGTTTAGCACACAGTCAACAATATAAGCAGAACTATGGCATTAATGGAATGCGCTGCAGAATTGGGATTTTGCTGTAAATGGGTAATAAATTGTTCAAGAAGAGCAGGAAGAGAATAAAAATGCAGCCTTGCTCTGTATCAATAACATGTATCCTGGTTCTGAACCTTGCAATTCAACAAGGCAGAAGGAATTACTGTCATCTTGAATAACTCTGCTTAAAGATAAAAGGGACCATGAATAAGGGTGCTATACTGTAGGGAGTCATTCGTTCCCTATTCAACCTTGAAGATCAAGCACAAGCCTTAGTCTTCACAAATATCCTGAGATTCACATCTTCGTACTGAAGGGAGTAATATTCAGAAATATCCTAGGGAAAGATCAGGCAGCAAGGAGGATTTTTATTCTACAAACGTCTGATGGAAAAGCAATACATGCTGACAAAGATATGTCACCTTTCTGAATACACTGGGGACAATATTTTCTTTTTCAAAATAAAGGAGAAACCACCAGGGAAATAGAAGGAAGATTAAAAAATGGTTAAGAATCTAAAGTGAATCTAAATTATCTCCAATGAGATAATTATGAAAAAGAAGAAAATGGTTGAAGCATTTTCAAAGAAATCTCTGAGAAATTCAAAAAGATGGGGTAATTCTGGTGGATTGGAGAATGGCAAAAACTGCTTGCCTTTAACAGAGAGAAGGAGAATAAAATATACACAAACAGCTTAGTCTTTGGGTCTCTAAAACATATAAATACAGAACTTGATTTTATAAAAGATAAACTGATAAAAAGAACAGCCAGCATTAATTTATCCATACTAGGTAATAACCAGCCAATGTAGTTTTGCTCTTTAACAGACAAGCTGTGGATAATCAGGAAACAGTAGTGTAAGACTTCCAGAGTAACACTACCTAATTTTCTCAGAAGATAATGAGGTTTAGATGAATATAGCATTGCACAGCTGGTTGACAAACTATGTGAAATGTCAGGTTTTAATATTTAATTGCCAAAAGTATTTTCAATTATGAACTTTCACGGACTTTTGAGCACGTCTGTTACTATTCATCATTATTTCACTTATTAGAGAGTATACTTACAGGCATTTATAAGTACAAACCTCAAATTTGGCAATGTACAGAAAGGTAGATTACAAGCAATATCAAGAACAGGATCAGAATCGAAAACAGGCTGGAGAACTGATCCAGGATGAACAACGTGAAATCCGATTTAAAAGTGTGTAAAGTGCAGCCCATGCAGAGGTGAAATCAGATGGACAAAAGCAACAAGCTGACAAACTGCAGCCCAAAAGTAATGGAGAATCATTTTCCCATGCTACATGTTGCAGCGAGCCATGAGCGAAATACAACTCAGCAGTCTGATGCTGTTCTCCAAAATGCACACAACAGTCCTAAGACAGATAAAAAGAAAGATGGAAAAAAAATTATTTGATCTGTTTAATAATCTTGAGGGTCTATAGTTAATTTTGGTCACTACACTACAAAAAACAGGATGGGGAGCAACAAAAAACAAGATGGGGAGCAACAAGCCAAGTAGTAAAGGAAATATGAGAACTGAGGAGCAGTTAAAGAAATGAGATTTATTTAATCTAGAGAAACATGATTAGATTTTATTTGCCTAGACTCTGCAAAACTTCCACTATGTGAAAAAGTGTTATTTATAAGACAGTGGGTACCTGTTTTTTAAAAAAGCCTGGTTTAGGGAAAGACAAGGATTTTCAGTATAGGAACTACAGAAATGGTTCAGAAGCATGTTTCTAATGCTATAGAATTTCCCTCATTAATGACTGTACCTTAATTGCCCAGGTGCTGTCAGAGGTGGTTTACAGGCACTTTAACAGTGGACAAGAGGAATCTGAGGAGTTCCCTCAAATCCTCAGTTTCCATGACTTCCGGCATTCCCTTTCCTCCTGCAATCCTTGCATGGTAGCTGAATACTGTCCTGAATTAATGTTTTATCCATCCTTAGACTGCTGTATAAATAAATCCAATGACACTTTACCACATACCTGAAATTGAGCACATGCTTAAATGCTTTGCTCAACAGCAATATACTTTAAGCACATCCTTTAAAACTCTGCAAACTGTGGCTTTATAGCTTTCCAAAGTCATTACAACATGGACGTGGGTCTAAATTATTGCTACACAAGAATGTAATTGCCTGCTATAAGAAAGAGACCTAGAAAAGGGAAGAAGAATGCAAAAGACTACTGCTAATCTTCATTTTGTATGTTCACAATATTTTCAGAGGAAACTGATGAAAATTATAGTCTCTGCATAGTCCTCTTCTTAGACAGGTATTTTCTGAAATCAGTTGCCATGCAAATTTTAGGTCTAATAACACTGACCTAACATATAGGTGACTGGGATCCAAGCAGCTTTACAAAATGTTGTGTAAATCAGGACACACAATAAACTCAAACATAACTTTAAGGCAGAAGGGAAGGCATGGGGGGAGGGGTGTTCTGAATATTTGAAGGTTTTCAACCTAAAAACCCCAAAAATAGTCTTCATGCTACCAAACATGACTAGTCTGTCTCATAATGACTTTTTTGGGGAAAAATATTCTATGACAAACCTATCTATATGCTTTTCTCTTCTTTCTTTGTTTTCTGGCTCCCTCTTTCACTCCTACTAAACACTTAGTTTGACCCTTAGGTTCAAACACTGACAGCTACTTCGGCTTAGTCGATATTTAGCTGCCTGATCAAAAGACATTCAACAGAAAACAGTATCTGTGTTTTCTTGTGTGGTATCAGGCACAAGAAACTGCAGGATTGCAATTTACTATATTACCTACCAGGGTGCACAATCTTTTTTTTTTTTTTTAATTGCATATTTTATGGTATGCTTAAACTGTACTTAATTACTTGCTGCAGAATGAAATCTTTGCAAGAGCATTTCGTATCACATCTTTCAACTTGACTTTATTTAAAGGAGGAGATGTCTTAGAATCTTGCTAATCTTGAAGCACAGTCTGGCGTGTAAAGAAAATCATATATAAACACAAAGATTTAGACACTATTTCTCAGAAAATCTGTCACCATTGGACATTCATGGAAAAAATGTAGGAAATAGAAAGGAGGACAAGAAACTTTTTATCTAAAAAACAGACCATCAGAAAATTATTAACAATTCGCAGTGTTCATGCAGTCACTGCTGAAAGTAGCATTATCAGTGATGTGGCATCAAGAACTACAAAGCCACAAAGACGACAAAGTAATTTGCAAAAGTACAGTAGGAAATCACAATGATGCCAAGATAGCTTTAAGTGGTAGAAAATCTGTGTATGTTCATGTATTAAACACTCTAATATAGCATTTAACCACTAGGGTCAGGTCATAACTTTACATCTTTTTCAATGCATTAATGACATTTACTGATCAAAAATAACTTCGTTCCTACTTTCATTAGGGTTTACAATATCTTATCAAATAACCACACCCTTCTGTAACATTTATCCCATAACAGAGAAAGAAAATTGTGAATACTCTGACATTCAGGTATAACTTTGTTCCTCATGTCTGCTCTGGACTACATTCACCAAAGTTAAAGCTTTACCAAGACACCAGCATTTTGTCAGAGTAACTCAGTTAGCTCTAGCCTTAGCCACCATGAATCTGGAAGCAATAGGCAGGTAAATATTCAGACATGGACACCCAACGGGAGTCTCTGAATTCTGCCAACAATAGATATTTTGCTGCATCAGGGCGGATATTAGCTTGCAAATGCATAATAGGGTACTTTATTCCAACAGAAACCGTAAGGCCATGAATGTTAATTGACTGAAACTAGGCAGATTAAAGGGACCTCCAGCTCTCCACGGGTTTGGTTAAATAATTCACTATTTCTGAGAGTAAAGAATTCTGAAGTACTGAATTATAAAGAATTAAGTATTTTTGAGACCTCACTTGGAGTATTATGTGCGTAGTTCTGGTGTCCTCAGCATAAAAAGGACATGGAACTTCTGGAACAAGCCCAGAGGAGGGCCACGAGTATGATGAGGGGGCTGGAGCACTTCCCTTATGAAGATAGGATGAGAAAGTTGGGGCTGTTCAGCCTGGAGAAGAGAAGCATAGAAACCTCATAGCAGCCTCCCAGTGTCTGAAGGGGAGCCCATAAGGATTCTGGGGAGGGGCTCCTCATTAGGGACTGTAGTGATAGGGCAAAAGGTAACAGGTTCAAACCTAAACAGGGGAAGTTTAGATTGGATATGAGGAAGAAATTCTTTACTGTAAGGGTGGTGAGGCACTGGAATGGGTTGCCCAGGGAAGTTGTGAATGTTCCATCCCTGGCGGTGTTCAAGGCTGTGTTAAACAGAGCCATGGGTGACATGGTTTAGTGTGAGGTATCCCTGCCCATGGCAGACGCTTGGATCTAGATGATCTTAAGTTCTTTTCCAACCCTAACTATTCTATGATTCTATGATTTCAAAATACACTGCTGAAGCATTAACTTACAGTGCTTAATCTGAAATCATTTGACATGAAGTAAATGGCAGATATGCAATATGTGGATTGTTTAAAGCAGAAAATAAGACTTCAGGCTCAACCTTCAAGTCAAGCTCATTGCATGTGGGAGATGGAGCTGGCTTAAAGTCCTCATTGGCATTTCCAAGATACTGACAACGTTTCGCAGCTTTAACATACTGTCACTCTTATAAAACTATTGCATATCAACCACCTCTTTGCACCTAATCTTTGACTTTTATACCTAGGGACAGAGTGGCTGTGAAGCTGTTTTGTCTTCTTAACATAAGACAATCCATCCTTCATAACAAGAGGAGAAAAGAGAGAGGGATAAACATTCTGAATTTCCACCTTTTCCTACTGTTAGTGTTCTGAAAGAGGACTAACATTTCAAACCATTCTTAAGAACTTGTCAACTAAAGCAATAATAAAATAAGAAAATGAAGCTGCACATTTGATGAGCAACTGTTCGAGTTTTGTTCTGTTCTAACATGACAAGTGGTCTGCTAGGTTTGCCTCTGTGGCAGCAGAAGGTATCCCACTTTTCCTAAAATTAAATTATTTCATATTTGCAGAGAATTAAGAAAAGTTATATTAGCTCTTCAAGCTATTTTTCTAGTAAATATTCCAGTGAATGGACACTTCAATTCATTCTGTAGTACTACAGATTCTAAATTATGAATCTACTTTGCTGTTCTCCTGTATTTTTTGCAATCATTTACATCTTTGTAAACCAAGCAACATAGACATTTGTGCTAACTCATTCTGCAAATTACAAAAGGTGAAAATCAGTGTATAATCAAACCCACAACCCATGGTTATTGTTCTTTCCAAATTGCTCTGTTAACTCCTAACTTTTATTCTATCCTTGAAAATTATTGCTTGCTGGTAAAGAATGTCATTTCCAAATTGAAAAAAGAGAACAAAAGAGAAGCAACCCATTCTTTCAGTAGCCTGTCAAAAAGGTCAATCATATTATATTTCCATATAAAGAACTAATTAACATAGCTCAAGTTTTATGAAAGAATGCTTGCCTTGGAGAAACCAGTATCTACTGCAAAAAGAATAGCAAATCCTAATACTGAGTACAGCTAACAACTTGAATGAAGGACATACTATAAGGTGTACAAAAAGGAACATTTATTTTCCAAGAAATAGTTAAGCCAAAAGGCAACAAAAAGCAACATCAGGTGGATGAACCCCTTCCATATCACTGTAAAAATATATTTTACCTGCTGATTGACAACAGCCCCACCGTATGGCAATATAGCAATAATGATACGATCTCATTAAATTTTGAAGGGTTGTCCATGAGAGATGCGTGCTATGGATTTTCACCTACTGCAAAAGCAACATGCCAAACCTCTTTCAGAGTCATCTGAGTTCCCTTAAAAAAGTCTTTGCTCCTTCTCCCTGGTCTCAGGGTTGACACTGCAAAATACACAAATACAGTAAATAAGATACCCTTTCTGCTCTGGGACTATTTCTAAATTATTTTTCCTACAAATTCTTAAGAAAAACTCTCCCAATTGACAACTGTAATATTTGAAATCATGTTGATCTTTCTTCTAAAAAGAAAATCTGTGAATTTCAGTGAGCACTAGTAACATCTTGTAATAGCAATACCTATCACCCAGTAACTGATCACTTAAACCAAGTGAAACTAAGTAGACTATGAGATAAAAACTCAAGTCTTTAAATACCTAATAACTTTGGATGTTAGACACACTTTAAAAAGAGAAATCAGAAAACAGTCACGTGTGTTTACTCCTTTACACAAACCTGGGTTCCACAAAATAGTAAAAAACTTCCTGTATTTTTATTAAAAAATGAAGATATCCTAGAACTAGCTATAGGTGCAGAACCTGTTCTGAGGGACTGGCATAAAAGCAAGTTTTTTTTTCTGTCTAACAATTCAATGCTTGACGTGTTACTAGAGAAAATCCTCCTCTGAATAAGAATATAGTATTTGTTAGTACCAGTAAACAAGACTTTAAAAAGTTGATTACATTGCAATAACTTTCCCCTTCAACCATTTTTAATTAATTCCATTACCTTCTTCATTTTTTATCATTAACATTAATAACCTGGTTCACATATTTTTCATATCCTTTACAGTTATCTTATATATTCTCTCACTGCTCAAAAGCCAACCAGAAGTTTTTCATCTCTGACTTCAGCCTGGGGCTTTGCAGTGCAGGTGTGCTTGCAGCAAGGAGCGATACCCATGTTGACATGCTATCCTATTAAAAAAAAAGGAGAGCTGTAGTAAGCTGGCATTGTTGAATTTGCCTCCTTAAATACTTTAATAATGTTAGGTCTCACCTTTAATGGGTGAGTCTCACACATCTGTTCCCAGTCACGTTAGCCCATGGGAGCACTAACAGCCAGCACAGCTCCAGTCTTTTCTCCTGCTCCAGGAGAGATGCTGATGTCTGCCACCTGCAGCTGACACATGGGATGCTGAAGCACAAGAAAAGCTGCTCCATGGCATTGCCAAAGTGTGTGAGCCTTTTCAAGGGCTCAAAGTGGTGTTGAAATAGGCCTGTGGCCTTGCATTTGGTTCCTTCCTTACTCTGACTTAGGATTTGCACAATGGTTATTATGACCCCTTACATGTAGCCTTAAATACCGAGTAAAATGGCACTCATCCCTGAAGCAGCATCTCATAACCTGTGCTGCCACTGATGCCTGCTCATACTTTATCCTTCATAGAACAGCTAGTGTTTTCCTAAAGGTTTGTGCTTCTTGGTTTTGTCTTTATCAGCTAATCTGATTAATAATTAGTTCCTAAAATCATATTAACAGAGGAACTGATCCCTCCAAGAGGCGGTACAGCCAAATTGAATGCATAAATCTCTAAAGACTGAACATTTGCATAGATGTGTAATGTGTAGAAACAATGAGTCAATATGAGTCACTCATTACAACAGAACATCACAACACCATATAAATCCTTAGAGAAAATGACAGCATCAAAATACTTAATTTGAAAGCAATCCTAACTTGCTAGAGAAAAATTCTAATAAATGAGAATTTGGCAATGTAATTAAATGATTACTAGATACCACAACCATTAAATAAACACACCAAAGAATCACAAAGTTATAGTACCACTGTATGGTGTGGGTTTTAACCTTCCTTTCAGTTCTGAAAAGAGGTTAATATTCTCACATTTTAGTGCTATGTCTCAACAGACTGTGGTAAAAAGAAAAAGAGAAAACAGAAATTGAAAGCTAGAACACTAGATAACGTATCTGATGAGCCACTGTTTAATTTCAAAATACTGGCAATAGTGGACTTCTGGATCAATGAAACTACTGTAGGAAATCAGCCTGTAACCACCACAGCTAAGACAGCTTGTCCATGGCCAAAATAAAGAAATTCTGCATTTATTCAGTTATTCAATGATCAAATAATGAGAAAAGAAATAAAAAATTGCATTTGATTATCTTGCTCTAAGCCCTGAAGATATGGTATATAACACTGGATATATATGACGTCCATCATATAGACCTGCAAGTAGATTTTCATTTTATGAAAAAAAAAAAAAAAACAAAACTCTTATTTGATATGGTTAAACAGATATATTCCAAGGTTTTATAACAATGGGCAAAAGTCACCATTAATAGATCTACTGATACCAGGAATAACTTCAGAGTATTTTTTAGACTCAGGAAGAACAAAAAAACATCACAACACATTGCATTTCTTCAGACACAAACAAAAATATTTTTTGCATTTTTACTACATCATGTTCTTAGTGAAAAAAGCATCTTCATTTATAAGACCGATCACAGATGGCAAACTTCATTTCCCTCAGAAGAAATCTCAGCTAATCATAACAAAATACCAAAATCAAGCAGAAAAAGCCCATGCCTTAAACATTGCAGATCTGTGAATGATGCAAGTAAAGACCCTGAGCAATGTACTGTGCACTTCTGTGCATGAAAATAAAGTAACAGCTCCAAAGATACTTATTTCTCTTTATTTCAGGGAAGCCCCTCTAGGACTCATGGCACTGGCTACTAGTACATGTAGGGGCCATTTATTAAAAAGATAATTTATTTAATAAATTCTAATTACTTATTAAAAGCTTATTAAAGAGAAAAGGTTTATTAAAGAGAAAGCAAATATCTTCCCCCAAGTTCTTGCTATATAGGTTGGTCATAAACACACTGTAATTCTTCAGTATAATTTAATATATTTATTAAAGTTACAGGAAATGGCTACTTATGTATGTAATGATTTTATTTTTGTTTCATTAAATAATGTTTAGTATTTATCTCCAGATGGATTACATAAGCATATAAATAAACCACAGTAATTTATTTCATCCCATGTGAAAAGAAAGAAGACATCAAAGATCTTTTAATAAGAAGTTAAACAGAGCATCCCCATGAACACATCATCACAAATAAAACTACTTTCACATTCCATTTACATCGGATAGAGTTCTGAAGTCATATGTTCAAGACAAAGACTAGAAAAGAAGCCTGAAAAACTCCACTCACAAAGTCATTTTGAGTAGCTATTAATGTTATAAGATATTTATTCCCCTTTCCAGTGTAATAATCCTGATCAGCTGATTAAGGTTTCTCAGTTCAGAATATAATGGTTTATCCAAGGTGACACCATAAAAATGAACATCTCACAAGTTTTACTTTTAAAGCAAAACATTTAGAGCAAAAGCAAACATAACAAATTCAAACTACCCATAACCTAGTTTTCAAAAAATATTTCTGAACTCAAAACAGATGGCACAGCCTGGAAACCATGCAGATAGCCTTCAGAAACCAAATCCTAATTTGTACTTGTGTATTTCCTGTTGTTTCTCTTCTTTTCTTCTCTCTTAATTGATACAGGACAAGCTCTTGATCTAACACTTTGAGGATGGGGGGAGATTTCAGAAACAAGGTTTTAATTCTTATTATATCATGAAAATTCAGATCCAGCATTTTAAAGAACAGGGTAACATGAGGTAACAGAGATGCACATTAAGCTCACTGTCCTATCTGCATCTTTCATTCTGACTGTATTTCAGTCATATTTGCTGTAATGGTTTTCAAAATTCATAAAAAAATTTACTAAAAGCTGGTTTAGTTTTTGAACTCTAATTTATCACACACTCCTCTCGTATAAACATACTGATCCTCACCAATGTTTTTGTTAGACAAACAGGAAAATGTATTGAACTGAGTGATAAGAGTCCTCTTATTACAAAATAATTTAAAAGAACGACAAAATGTGATATTACTATGTGGCTGATTACTACGATATTACTGCGTGGCTGATTTATGGCTTAAACCACGACAACTACAAAGTTCTAAAGTAGGAAATATAACTGGATTGTGTAAATGTAAAACCAAATCAGGAGCTTAGAAGTTAAAATTAAAAAAAAAAAAAAAAATAGCAGATTCTTTTTTACTTAACTAAAATAATTGAAAAAAAAAAAAACCTCTAGAATTGTTACTGAAATGGATGTATTCCTACTGAAATTATTCAGTTCCAACAAAATGGCATTTTCTGATTAAAAGCTGTCATTTGGAATCATCTCCATCAATCATCCCTAGTTCAAAATTAGTAGTTTCTACTTTATCTTCTAAATACTTAGTCTACTTACTGAGTTAAAGAACTATTTTATTGAGCAAAGTTTATCCTGGCAACATCCCAAAGCAACAAAATGGGGAATTAATTTATCATGCCTATTATAATGACAAAGCAATAGAATTCATGCTAATGTCGCCTATATATTTCTAATTCTAGCAACTTAGCAAAAGCTAATAGATACTGAAAGTAAACAACTGATCAATTTTGGGCATCTTCCATTAGTATAACTTTCTCTTCTCTCATTTAAAATGTACTTTGTTAAAGTTTTACACTTATCAAAAGCAACTGCCTACTTAAACTATTGCTCAAAGTTATTTAATAGCTCTCATTATTAGGAACTCATTAAGGACACTATTCAACAAAATTTAAAACCTCCTTAATTTTTAATTACTTTTTTGATTATTAATTACATCTGCAAATAGACAAAGCTTTACATCTTAATTTTTTCATTTACATTTGAAATAGTGTTCATTGCACAATAGATTTCATTCTAGTGCAATGACAAAGACCATGTATTGAATCTTCTAAAAGAAGCCTACGGTTCAAACAGAATAAAACATATTATGATACCGTCTCTACCACATCATAATATGACAATGGAAAAGTCAACTTTGCAGCTGAAATTTTGAGATCCTTGGAAAGAGTCTTTAAGATTTATTATTTATACATTTTATAAGATAAGCCAAGACATGAAGGCTTTTTATTTATAAACATTTACCACAAAAGTGAAGCCAACTGAACTTGTTAGTGAAATTAGAGAAGTTCTTATTCTCCTTGTCCAGTACAGAAAACAAACAGTAAGGAGTCCAAAGCAAAGCATCTACATATCTAAGGATTTATCAGAGTTAGTATCCCTGGTGTGAAGCCCTTCCCACAAATCTGGTTTTTCAAGACACGGGTTCCTTTCCAGCTCTGGTGAAGTGAAGATTTATATGGCATATTATCTAATGGTAGAACACTGGCATTCTACATCTCTTACATTGAAATAAACATGCTTCTCTTATGGTTTAGATTAAATCTGCTGTGCATTCACATACACACTGTGAATGAAGAAAAATGATGTTGACGTTGTTAGGTCTTGGAAGGGTGAAATGCTGACAGATCTGACTGAGGGCAGGACAAGCTCATGAAGTCTCTGTTTATGAATATATAACTCATTCTGCAATGGACTTTTTTTAAACCACAATGTTGGAATGCTTCTGAGATAACAAATAGTATTTGTCGATTCAGTAACATGGCAAACAAACAAAAAAAGTTTTTTTTCTAAAGAAATAACATTTACAGTAGACATTTTTGGGTGTTTTCTTTTTTTTTACCAGTATCACTCATAACAGAAAATCCTGCTTCATTTTCTTTCCTTCCTTATCTCTACCTTTTCCAACATAAGTAATTTCAATTTCCTGTCTGCTACCTGATTACATTCTATTCCTTTGCTTCCTGAACTGTCTTATTTTCCAGGACAGTTTTTTTAGGAAGTTCAGGCTTATAAATAACAGATATGAAAATATTAGGAGACCCGCAACTGTACTTGTTATAGAATCATAGAATAGTTAGGGTTGGAAAGGACCTTAAGATCACCAAGTTCCAACCACTCTGCCATGGGCAGGGACACCTCCCACTAAACCATATCACCCAAGGCTATGTCCAACCTGGCCTTGAACACTGCCA
>JANRGW010002337.1:8823-43243 GCA_024733675.1 Psilopsiagon aymara | reverse complement strand
CATGAGAGCAGAGTAGAGGGGCAGGATCACCTCCCTTGACCTGCTGGTCACGCTCCTTTTGATGCAGCCCAGGATACCATGGGCTTTCTGGGCTGTGAGCGCACACTGCCATTAAATTCAAGGTCACATGAAGAGCCAACAAAACCAAGTCGGACCTTTAGTTGTGGCATATATATGGAAATGGTAGATATGGTTTATATATGGGCTCTTGTATGATCTATTTTTATTTCCATGCATATGCTTTTATACTTATTTGTACTGGCTGAGTTGGAGTTAATATTCTTCGTGGCTGCTCTTAGGATGCTGTGGTTTAGATTTGTGACTGAAACATTGCTGATGGCGCACTAATGTTCTGACTATTGCTGAACAATGTTTGCATAGTGCCAGTGCCACCTCTGGTTCTTAGTCTGCCCTCCCAGTGAATTGATGAGGGCATTCAAGAGGATGGGAGGGGAACAACCAGGCAGATGACCCAAATTAACCTGAGAGATATTCCTTAACACAATACAGCATCGTGCACAGCATTAGAGAGGGAAAAGAGTGTGGTTTGGTGAGGTTATCTATCTTTTGCTCAGGAACTGGCTGGGCAGAGGTCTACATGTGGGATGTGGTGAGTGATTGCTTCTGTATCACTTCTGTTTCTTTTCTTCCTCTCATCTCCCACTTCTCCCTTGCTTATTAAACAACTTTATCTTGACCCACAAGTTTTGTTGCCATTTCTCCTATCCCTTTGGAGCTGGGGAGGGGGGGAGAAAAGAGTGAGTAGCTGCATGGCGCTTAACTGTTTGCGTGCGTTACCCCGCAACAATATGCTATATGTACGTAAATGTGGATGCATATGTGTATTTAAAAATGTATGCATCTGTAAAATACATATCTCTTGTGGTCCTCCTAAAAGGAAATAAAAGCCTTCGTGTTTTTCTGACTATGTTAAACCTCATTGTACGTGAATGGGAGATGATTTAAAGTGTTTCGGAACACTGTGTTAAATCTTGTCACTTTACATTCTCATTTCCTTATTGCACTGTACATTAGTCTTCAATGGAGTGGTTGTGCAAGTTAGACTGACTGGAAAATAAATGCTTTCAATATGAATAATTTGGGGGACATAAGGGAGCTTGCTCACTGCTAACCTGAAAGATGAGCTTCTGAGAATTATTTGTTACAATTACAAATGAAGCAATGTTGTTAGAAAAATTTGAAGTTATAAAATAATACTGTGAATTTAAGTAGAAATTTGGAAGTGATCTCTATGATGGCCAAAAATATGTAATGTTGCTGGATGTTATTTTTAAGTGTCATTGCAGATGTTTGGGCCTTTCAGTTCGAGTATTGTGTGATTCAGCTTTCCAGCTATAAATGAAAACTTTTTCTTTTAATCAGGATGAAAATAATACAGAGAATGCTGTCAGTTCTTCAGATGCTGAGAAACAGGATTCTCCTCCACCAAAGCCTCCACGGACCCGCAGGTATATTTTAAGCTAACAGATTGACATGCTTCATAAATAAATAGTAGACTAAAACCACTGATGCTATGAAGACTTTAAAGATATTTTTTTTCTATTTATCAATAGAAACATGCATAATACAAGTAGAAGTCTTCTAATGGATTCTATAAATACAGTCTTTAATGTCTTTGTGAAGTCTGTGTTTGAATATGCCAATCTTGTAGTGACTACATGAGGGTAGACAAGCATGCCCCTTTAGTAGTCAAATGTGTTAGATCTACTTGTGCTCTAATTCTGCTAGGTGATAGTAGCAAAACATTCTTCAGAATAGGCTCGAATGATGACTGAACCTTCTCTTTTTAGAGGCACAGCCATAATGAAATATGTTTTCTCAATAAAATGTTACCTGACAGGCAAGTACTGCTATTGACTAGAATGTGTCAACACACAGAATGCTTTTCTTATTGGAAAGAAAAGCTGGTCTCACCCATCCTTTTGTTCAACAGAGGAGAAAGAAAATCCTTTATACTTCTTAAAAATATGTAGATGACTTTAAGAAAGCCAAAAGTAAATCTGAGCTAATGAGTTCATCTGCCTAAAATGGGTACTCAGCCTGAGTGATAGACGGCTAAAGCAGCAGCAGTCCTGAAGTAAGTGCCTAAGTATCCTGGGTAGTTTTTGGAAGGGAACTTTGTCAGCTAATGTTGCTTGTGCTACAATGCCTGTAATTAAGTAAACATTTAAGCAGTATGACAGTAGGCAGTAAGCACTGGGGTTTCCTGAAGCTGTAGAATGTTATAAGAAACAAGCAGCCAGTTAATTTTTCTCCCTAACATTCAGTACTATAAGGAAAGTATACTTTTTTTTGCTGCTTTAAAATGTAATCAGACTGGAGTAGTGCAAGTTCAGGTGGGTTGTGGGAATATGAGTAGCTGTTTTATAGTTAACTTGGCATTAATTATGTCAAGCAGAAGTTAAAGGAGAATATGACATTGAAAGGGATGGAAATGAGTTGGGGCTTTTCACAACCAAATGGCAGTTTGCTATGTAGTGATACAATTTTTATCTTATTTACATTGATGGTAATGTGATTGTATTCAATGATGTAGATAAAGGTGATGGCAGAGGAGGCTGTTAACCTGTATTCTTGAGTTCTGAGCTTTTCTTGAAACTCAGTCACTGAACTTAGAGGTGCTTTCTGTCCAATAGGTAATACTCTTAATAGTGTTCCTTGAAACAATCTTGAATGTACCTAGGTTTTAATCAAATTTATATATTCATGTAGTAATAATAATATATACATAACTAATGTTTCAGCACACATCTGTTCTGTCTTATATCTGCATTGCATTGTTCTTGTTGCTTTGAGTTATAATCTTTTAATCTCTCTTATAAAGCGTGGTCCTTTTTGGCCTGCTTCCGTAAGTTCATACTTCCCCATCTGCCAGCACTGGCAGGAAGATTGGTCCCTTAGAGGTGAATAAATGGAAGCTTTTAGCAAAGTGGTTGTCTTTTTTGAACATGTTATTTTTGAAAACAATTGATTACACTCCTCATGGAAGATGCTTCTGAGGAAAGTCTTTATTTGCTGCTACTCACATCTGCTCCTAATTCCCACTAATGAGCATGGGTTTATTTCATGGGGGAAGTAGTTTTATAAGTCTGCAGCCTGATTCAGTCAGGACTTAGAGCCAGATTTTGCATATTGTGTATGTTCTGGCATGAGCTGACATCCTTTTCCTGGGGAGGATGGGAGAGTGGAATCTGTGAAAGATTCTAATTTAATCCCTGTATGGAGAAGGAAACTGTTAAATGATACCTGTCCTTATTGCTCCCTGTAGCTTTTTTTAGTCCAAACTATTCTCTTATGACATTTTTTTCATGTCCCTTCTATTATTTCTCTCTACATTGCTGTGACTAAAATATCTGTTTTAATATCTAAAATAACTGTTTTAAGTATTTGTCTACATCTTTTCTGTAGTGAATGTTTCCAAGTGGTGTCTAAGAGTCATCATTGCCTTTAACAATAAGCTCACGTTCAATAGGTACTCTGAAGCAGTCTAGTTTAGCCCACATTTTTAGTTTGACTTAGAATTTCCTCTGGGAACTTGCTTAAAATACTTTGTTCAGTAACATTTTTAGATTGCCAGTTAAATATGCACTGGAGTTGTACATGCCCTGTCTGATGAAGTTACAGGCAAGTTGCTAAAGCTAATCTTTAAAGGAATGAGGCTTTTCAATTCTTTTATATGCTTGGTTGTAGTGGCTCTAGAATGTGTAATTAGTAAAGAAACTTGATTTATTTTTAAGGGAAGGTTTAACAGGTGCTTTTTAAATGAAGCTATAGGGCTATATGTGTGTGCCGGCATGGTTTTAGGTGAATCTGCCTGAGATGATCCTGACTGAGGAGGAGAATTGGTTTACATCTCTTGACCTCACAGTGCTTGTCTTCAAACAAGCTATCAGACCAAGCTATGCTTGCTTAGATAGTAATGATTACTATTCTTGATGGTTGTTTTCTGATGGCTCTGAGGCTGTTTGGAATGGATGGTGACATCTTCTCTATGCCACTTTTTAATGGCTGATCACTCAGTGCATTGTAGAATTTTTTTCTAAAGGTGGCTTGTTCACCTATCTCTATTTTTTTGTGACAGGATGGTGGGAGAGGTCATCTCTGTATTGCCTTTACACTTGTAGATTTCTTCTTGAAGTTTAGCTAGTATCAAGTTAACTCTCTTGTCTTAGTAAGAATGAGATGCTACTAAAGACTTACATGATGTAAGATAGGAAGCTTACTCAGAGAGGGATAATTAATCCTTTTAGTACTTGCATTGGCCTGGGAATGTCTTGGGAAATAAGTGCTATGAAGTATAACATCTGATTGTACTTTTCAAGGCTTCTTTTAGGTCTTTTTCTCCTTGGAAGTTACAAGTATCTTTAGGCTGTTGATATTAAATCAATATTCAATTGCACTTTTGTTTACTTTTATTCACTTACCATGAAGCATCCAGCTGGGCTTGTTCTGCAGAGGTTCTGGAAATGTATTGCCTTTCTGTATCACCTTGTAATGCTTTAATGTAATCCATATTTGATATACAATATGTGTATGTAGTCATTTAGCTTAATGTCTATCTGCATTTCATGTCAACATAAAAAAATGAAATAACATTACTCTTTGATTATTAGAAAGGTAAACAAGAGTAGCTCCTGAGTGCATACATCAGCACCTAATTCTGGAAATTGCTTAGCTTTGCAGTTTCTGATTACTTCTTCTGAAGGGCACCTTGAATGTATATCTGTGTTCAATTTCTTTGAAGGACTTGGGGGGTGGAAAGCATTCTTTGTTAAACGCGTTTAACTATTCTCAGGTTAAGGCAGGAAGAGGGTATATGTAAGTTTTGACTTTATTATTACATACAAGACTGTAAAGAGATGAAGTTGTAAATTTACAGTTCAGGACTGTACATGATTTTTACATGACTGTACCACTGGAGTCTTAGGATCTAGAAGCAATGATGGGTGCTTCAGAATTCAGATGGGGGATCTTAATACCTTTAAGGCACCGTCCTTGAAATATGTCTGATTAGTAGTTCATTCTCAATTATTTGGAAAAAGTTTATTTTAATCAGGTTGCTTATAGAAAATTCTTTTCCTTTCCAAGTTCAAATGCAATGAGAAAGAATGGGGAAACTGAGACATAAAAGAACGTGGTAGCAGCTTTCTTGTATACAGTGTAATGAAGAGCCACATGCTGCTGTCTGAAGGGAAAAAGGTGAAATACTGCAGCAGTTAAAACATTTCTTCAGATGACACTTGGACTTCAATCTGATAACATTAAAATGCATTTCAAGGGTTATGTGCATTTCTGCTTCATTTCAAGCCCTGCAGGACCCTCTCTTTGCATCTTCTGCAAAGCTAACATAAAAACCATTGACTGATGTTACTCTTTAGTTAGCGGTCTCTGATTTGTGTGTCACAATTAAAAAATCCTATAAAGCCTCATCTAACTAAATTTTACCAGAAAGATTCACCAGATGGTTACTCTTATACATTCCTTATACTACAGATAATTTATATAAATGTATAGCTTGTGACAGCTTTACTGAACAGCAGCTTTTCTTCCGTGCGGATGGCAGTGATTTAATCCTTAAGTAGAATAATGTGGTGGTTGTAGCTTCAGCCTGCTTACACGGAGTTTAATTTTCCTATTTTAATTATAAGGGAGGATGTAAGGCTCGGTATCTATTTTTGGTTGATCATAGCAGCTGCATTCCATGACCTTGGCATTACTCTTTTATTTGGAAAGCAAACCCTACAGTATGCTGCATAGGATAACCATGGATTACTTATGGGTTTTTTCTCTTTTGAACACTGGCCAAGTTTCACTTACATCTGAACCCGTGGTGCCCTGTTTTAATAATAATGCTCTTTTCCATTAAAGCTAGAATGGCTTAGATATTAAAACATTAAAAAAAAGTAGAATGTATTGTAGAAAAGGCAAACCCAGTGTTGCTGTCACTTTGGTTTTGGGCTTTTTTGTTGTTTTTTTCCCATATGTGTATTTTTGGTGGAATACTGTGGAATGGCTTTTATTTTTGACAAATTATTGTACTTTTAAGAAATTATAATTTTTTTGTTATGATAAATCATTTAAAAAATACTACCTAATCCACGGTTTACCTGACAGCTGAGAAGTCATTACTTTGAGGTCCTCGATGGTAAGGCCCTGTATCATTACATGAGTAAGCACATTGCTCAGGTTGTGTGGCAATAAAAGTATATGAAAAAGCTGCCTTGAACACCGTAGGAAATTCTGTATGCAGTTATGTATGAGGAGGTGCTGAGGTAGTAGAATTACAAGATAATCAGTAGCAGTTGTATGTAAGAGACACTTCAAAGCTGAGTTACAAGCAGGCTTTCCATCTTTTATGCCAGAGCGTGATTTTACAGATGTACTTGAGAAATGCTTGCTTTTACTCTGTGTGTGTGTATGTGTGTGTGTGTATAAAAGTACTGCAGGGTTAATTTAAAGATCTAGTACAGGAAAGCTTACATCTCTTTTTCAAACAGCTTGGCATTCTTTGGTTCGCTGACTCCTCTCCATCTCATATCCTCATTCATGAGCTCTCTGTTGGCTTCCTGGTAATTCAAATGAAGCTGGTTTTACTGTACGGTCTCCTGTTGTTTGTAATAATATTAGTAGTTCATCGTCAGATAATTTTCTGTCTCTGGGAGCAGAAGTGTCTATGAAGCACAGCTGTTACAGGAAGTGCCCAACGAAAGCATTATGCAGCAGCCCAAAAAGCCTAGGATTTTCTGGCAAGGGTTATAGAAAAAGCTAGTGCAAAACAGAGACCTCTTAAATGTATACAGAGCCTAAGAGCCTAATATTTCTGCTTTGTGAAAAGAAACAGAAACATCATTTGCAAGGCAGAACTTGTGTTGGAATAATAATACTGTGATGTCAGTAAAATGGAAGAATTGCTGCATGTTCAGAGGAAAACAGGAAATCCTGGGTGGCATCTATTTCCTTTTAAAATAAAATACATCAAAATGCTCTTTGAGCATCTCATTTTCTGAGGGACATTCTTCAGTATTGATGAGACAGAATGATTTTGATAAAGAAGTTTTCATTTGATCACTTTAAGCTCTCATTTAAGAGTGAAAGAATGAAATTTAACTTCTTATCTGATAGGGAACGTTTTCAACAGCTCTTTTCAGCTGTGTATGATGATTAAACAACTTTTGGGCTGCTGCCTTGTCCAGTGTTTCCTGCATCATCACTTCTATGCATACCTCTAAGGAGGCTATTTGTATACTTGTGGGGTTCTGTTTACTAGTTAATCAAATGGGAGAGTGATTTCATTAAACAGTGAATTCTCAGGGGAGAACTTCATGCATTTTGGGTCTGTATCTTGTCATACCTAGTTTAATGCTCACTTGTTTAGCTAACTGCAGTGCTTAGTGGTATGTCTGTACCAGATAAGAAGTTATTTTTGCTGATTGCATGTGTAATTCTGGATCAGGAAAATGAGGTCAATAAGGGAAAAGCTTCATTCTCACTAGAAGGATTTAGTGGAGATTACTGATGAGCATCGCTGCTGGTAAGGGGGCATGTAAACATTTGTGTAAGCGAACACTTGCGCTGTCTTATCCCCCCTCCAAGATGAGGCAAATTCTACTTTCTTTCTTAGTGGATATTAAATTGGAGCCAGAGTTACTGTTTTCCTTTTCCCCTCATTTACTCAAGCAAGTGGCACGTTCTCAAGCTTGCTCATTTTCCAAGAACATCCGGAAGGCAAAAGAGTTCCCAAATTATTCTTGATTAGATTGTTTTGAGATGTGCTTTGTATTACTCCTATCTTAATGTAAAGCAAAATAACAATATACAAGTGAAGGGAGGGGAGGAAGGAATTTGAGGCCCAACACCTTGGTGTCCCAGGAGGAAGCCTCTGCAAAGAGCAAGAAGCGATCTGAGCCTTGTACATAAAAATGGGCTGGTTTCTCAGCTCAAGCATGTGGTCAGATCGCACTCCTTTGCAAACTGTAGTCCACTCTCCTTTGATATGTCTGACTGGACTGAAAGTATCATTTCTTTAAATTATTTAATTGTATTTCTGTTCTTGTCGCACATTTGTTTTGCACCTTGGTTATCACTGTGTTACTGGTCTTACATAATGAAATAATTTAAAAAGCTCTGAATGAAAATGCCCAGTTCGTGTTTGCAGACAAGACCTTAGTTGTGCAGAATGTTTGTAGTCAAATGTTCTATACCTAATCTGAAAGTAAACTGACCATATGCTTGAAGAGCTTCTCCTTTTGAGTATCTTAAGAGGAACTCAGTGCTGTGGTCTCACTAATGTGCACTGTAATTTGAATCATATATTTTACAGTAAATGGGTTTTATACAGAGTGTGCTTCATCTCAGCTAAATTTGGTTGGCATCATTAACCTTATAACTATGGAGAAACTATTAAACACACAGATACAAAAATGAAATCCTCCCAGACACGTGCAGAAAAATGAAAATAAAGGAAGATATTTGGTGTTCAGCTGTAAGGTGTTTTTTTTCTTAAGAGTTTTTTCTTGGCTTTACTGCAATCTCAATTCCAGATGTGGAGTTCCTCTGCGGCACTTCTTAAGAAGCAAGGAGAAAGTACTGAAATCCTGCCACAAGAGGGCCTTTCTGACAATCTTTGAAAAAATGCTTCTGGGAAAGGATGTGAGCAATCTTTGAGCTATCAGTGAGGGTTAGATGTGGCTTGAGTACATTTCTTTGTGATATTCTGAAAGAAATTCTGAGTGTGTTGACTTAGTTCTTGCCTACCCCATTAGTCATATTCTATAATCATCATCTGTATGCAGTGGAACTGCTGCCTGGAGTTCAGAATTGGCATGAAAGCATTACTGCAGCAGGGATAGATGGATAGATATCAAAAATATTGTCAAAACACAGGAAACTTAACTGTTTTGGTATTTCCGCAGTTGCCTTGTAGAAGGAGATGCTAAAGAAGAAATCTTGCAGCCTCCAGAGCCTCAGCCAGTACCACCAATCTTAACACCGTCTCCCCCATCAGCTTATCCAACAGTCACTACTGTGTGGCAGGACAATGACAGATACCATCCAAAGCCAGTTTTGCACATGGTTTCGTCAGAGCACTCAACAGACCTCAACGAGAATTATAATAAGTCAATAGAACATTCAGGGAAGAATGAACCCAGTGAACGTGCAGAGAAAAGGCTGGAACGCAACTTGAGTTTTGAGATAAAGAAGGTACCTCTCCAGGAAGGGCCACGAAGCTTTGATGGGAACTCTCTGTTGAACAGGGGACATGCAATTAAAATGAAGCCTGTGTCATCCTGTGTAATTGATAAGAGCTTTAAGCCACAAGAACAGATTTCAGGGGATTCATTTGTAGATGCTTCTCAAAACTCATGTGTGGAATGCAGTGTGCCACAGTCTAACACAGCCTTAATACCTTCACCAGAAAGCTTGCAGAGTCAGCAGGCTTCTGATACTCCACCAAGACCAGATCGTCTGCCTCTGACGGAAAAGGGACATGCCACGTGGTCACTGCATGGGCCTGAAAATGCACTGCGTATGCCGGGGTCTGAAGACACGTCTTCAGACATCTTATGTCATGGTGTTAAAACCCTCTCTCTGGTATCCAACACCACAGTTGAACATCCTTCCAGTGGTAATCTTGACCATCCCACTATTTCTGTTCGAGCACCCCTCTGTTTTACTAATCCTCTTCATTCAGATGATTCTGACACAGACGAGGTGAACTTTGACGGAGCCATGAGCAAAAGCGCGTCTAATGTTTCAACTGCAAGTGCCACGGTTTCTGCTGCCACTAATACTGAAAACATTTGTGCCAGAAAAGTATTGCCAATGTCTATTGCTAGGCAAGACTTAACAGCTGTAACGTGTTCTGAAGATGGCAAAGGTAGGTTTTATTATGGGTCAGAAGTGCTACTTCTTAACCTGGTTGAAATTTTAGAGTTGGACAACGTAAAACGCTTTACAATGCAGTTATCTAAATGTGAACTTAAACAGTGCAATATGGCAGCTTCAGAGAGGGGGCAACTCCTTTCCTTCCAGTTTTTGGTTTGTATGTAAGCTGTGTCTATAATAAGCTACTACAGACCTTGATAAGCTGCTTCAACAGCTTTATTGCGAGATATGAATGCATTAATTGCAGGCTTCTGTGTGGTGGGTTGGTGCGGGTTTTTTTCTTCACATCTGATTTCATGGAAGCATCTATAATAATGACAGTTTTGGATAGCTGAAATATTTCAAACAGGCTTGTCCAAAAACACATCAAAGTAATGATTACTGGTTGATGTGCTGGTCATAAAAGTGTAACCTCCTTCACTGTATCGGCCTTTGAAGGTGCTCGTGACTGGGCTCCTGCGTTTTAACAGCATTATAAATGTTTAGTCCTGCTTTTTCCTCTCTTTTGGTACATGATGGGGGATGTAAATATTGCTGTTCATTTAAAAATCCAAGTTCTGCTTCAGTAGTGCCTTGAAAATTATTCAGTCACTTTTAACCCTTTCCTGCTTTGGAGAATTATTTGAGCAAGGCAAGTTTCCAAGGCTGTTTCTGCAGAAAATTACAACATCATTTATTGGAGGCAGAAGGGTCCCAAAACGTGCAGATTCAGATTTCAGTCAGGCTGGCACACTCAGATCGGATGGAGGACACAGCAGGGGAGAACAAATCGGGTCTATGAAAATTCCAGTGAGGCACATAGTGAGGCAGCAGAACAGAAAGGAGAACATGAGCTGTTATATTTACATCAGACTCTTGTGCTGGGAGCTCCTTACAGTGACAGCCTTGCTTCAGGAGTCCATGCAGGCTGTGTGACTTCCTGAGGTGAAATTGGGCTCTGTGTGATGCAAGATGCAGAACCAGCTGAATTTAATACGTTTGCTTTGTGAGCTCAGTTTTCACCAAAAGTCATGTATTCAGAAATGTGAACTATTTTGCAGTTTAAAACCAATCTGCTTCTATAGATTTTGTGATGCTGTGTAGACACACAAAGCAGTACTTGCATGTATGTGTATGCTTTTAACCCTGCAACACTTCAGAGAAGCTCTGCATAGGAGACAAAACCCTTTATGTTATAGTTACTCCAGTGTGTGTACCAAACAGTCCTCCTCGGATTTGTTTTTTGGTGGAGTTTTGTGCTGGAGTAGCTCTCCAACACTACTTTTAGCCAGTTATTTTCCCTTCTTTCCCAAGGCAATCATTGTTTGTCACTGTTTGAAAATCATTCCCTCTCTACACATCTCTATGTGAGTGCTGTAAGAGCATGCAAATAAAATGTTAGGTCATAAACATGATAAAGAATGGGAGAAATATCACTCAAGAACTTGTTTCATGTAACTGCATATCAGAAACATTCTGAAATCACAGTACAGCCTTTGGGCTGCCGTGAAGCTGCTGATTTCACCGGAATGGCATAAAATCTTTATATTTTTCGAATTTATCTCTTATCAAGGGTGTCTGTGTTCCCTTTTGCACACTAGTGTACTGTTCCCATTTTGTATTCAGGCAGTAGGTCTTCTTATCCATCTTGCACTTGAGAATATAGGTTTAGATCACTTTGCACCGGTGATCCTAAACCATGTTTTACAGTTGCTTTTTCATTTTCATGCTTGTTCAGTACTCTTCCAGCTGAAGCTGGGGATGTGGGTGTAATCATCAGTGAAGTTGTTTAACCCATAACTGTTGGTGTGCATGATCTTACCACGTAATTAAATCCTTTTTTTTGATTCAAATTAACTGAATGTAATTGTACCCTGAGGTTAAAACAAAAAAATAGAACAAACCAACAACAAAACCACAACAAAACACCAAAACAAACCCCAAAGAACTCACTTGCAGTTGGTGCATACTCCCTAGTGACTGTTTGTTGGTTTTATAGAGACTGTTTCAATAAAAGAAGGTTTTCTTACGCTGTATAATAAACTTGAGATGGAGCAGGTCTCAGAGAAGTCACTTCGAACACAATGACATAAAACATGATGGAGTTCCTTTCCCTGCTGTTGGCATGTTGGTAGGGCAAGCTTTGTGGCTTCATTAACTGAAATGTCTTCCATCTTTTTATGAATCCTGTGTAGAATACAGTTCTTGGGTGAGATTTCTTATAGCAGCAGCTACTTTGAAGTGTTTTAAACCTTTAATTTGTACTCCAAGTTCTTTAGCAGGCTGGAGTGGGGCTTTTGTTGCCAGAAGAGCTTGTGTTAGTACCGTCCTGAGAGCAGAGATGGAACAGGCTGGGGATAGGTGATGTTACTGGCACCAACATCAGCCATCTCCTCTGGCTCCTATTTACTTTTATGGCTAGTAAACATCACACTAGACTGGTTAACTAGCTTTATCAGTAGCGTGGGAGCCAGCATAAGATGAACTTGGGAAGCATGACTGAGACTTGGGGCTTTAGAGTAGTGCTTATGTGGAGCTTCCATAGCGCTTACTGTCCTACAACGCAGTCTTGTAAAGCAACGTTGCTTAATGTCCTTGCATTGTGCAATCTAGCTCAGCTGTATTGACTTTGGAAGGAAGTATGGTTACAGCCACATAAGAAAAGAATGCAAATCACTGTTCATCAGCAATAAGTTACTGTCTTCAGCCCAGCTGAAGAGCTCGTACATATTGTCAACACTTCTTACCATGGTTTGGGAGCTTCATCAGTAATTCAGCTGGTAGGCACCAGCTGTGTAAAGTTACCAGTATCTGCAGAAGAGTTCAAGAAGTCAATGTGTTGTAATGAGCTTAACTCACTTGAAGTGGCTGCAAATTGACCTGTAATGAACTGCAATTAAATTACAATAATGACTATAGTTACGGCAAGTTACTCGTTCAAGAAGCAAATGGTACTGCTGCAATGCAGGCTGTTAATTCTGCTTGTCTTCTGTTTCTGAAAGAATGAAGCAGAAGTATTCATTGTTGCTGAGGGTCTGGGGGTTTTCCCTCCAAATTATTTAGACTGAAAATGTATTTTACTTTTCTTTCTGCCTTAAAACACAAACTGATCCAACTCCCTTAATGTGACGATAATGGTAGCTTGAAGGTAATAGTAGCAAGAAGTTGCTCCCAAGGTAAAACAAAGGTGTGGTAAACTAAAGTGTTTAATAATATTTAGAGCAAACTTTCCTTTTGCTTTAAAATTAATACCAAGTTTACGATGATCTCATGTATCAAAAGATCAACTTCTAAAAACCTAGGAGGAAAATTTCAGTGTATTTTTTAACTTACCTAAATGTCATGTTTGATTTAGATGCTGATGGTAGTGAAGATTCCTCTCCCCCGCTCCCAGAAAGAACACCAGAATCATTTGTATTAGCAAGAGAACAGAGTGAGTCCTTAATATCTTGTGGTAATTGGAGATTAAGTGTGAAATGCATTTCAGTGTTGTATCTGAATGTCCTTGCTTCTTGGTTGATCTTGTGTTATAGCAAATTGTAAAGTGGAATGAAATCTAAGGATCTGTAATGGCTTATGTTGAGGTTTAGCTTTCACAAGGCCTTAAAGACTTAAGTTATTTCTCCCTTTCTGCTGAAGCATGCTGTTACATGGTATTTAAGTATATTGGAGACTTCAATATTGATTTTAGTGGAGCTGTTTTTCAGCCTGAAGGGTACGTAAATGAGATAGAGTTGGGAAATGCATTACAGTTAGGGGATTCTCCAGCTATCTGTTTCCTACTGATCCTGGGTAGCGAATGGGAAAACACAGTGCTTATCTGATTCTCCGTACTTGGGCAAAGGAAAGATGACATTTCGTACTGCACTGCATCTAGTGAACAAGCCCAGTGTGCTTAAGTTAACATAGCTTACTCTTTGCCTCCATCAACTGAAAGAGAGAACTGCCTGAAATGATGTGCTTGTATCTTCATGAAACTACTAATGGCAGAATACAAAAAGATTAATTGAAGTGATAAATTGGGTTGATGTTTGATATCTTCCAAAAAGCCCAAGTGTGACATAGTTATTTACTGAGGCTTTTGTTTAATCTCATTTTGTGAAGCATTCAAATTTTTTTGAACAAGTACGATTAACTTAATATGGTTATTTTCAGCATGAAACCATTGAAGGCTTGTAAACATAGCATAGGTGGCTCAGAATCACGGTGATCCTTTCTGTGGGTACTATGGACTTGCTGCTTCTCTGGGAGAACACAAGCAATAGAGCTTTTTCAGCCGGGGGGGGATCTCTTTGGAATTGGGATCACTAAAACCACTTCAGTTTTGTGTGTTTGCATGATGTCAGGAAAGGACAAGTGTGGCTGTCCTGACTTGGGTGTTTTCTTTACTCGGTGTGTCTTTCTCGGGTCTACTGTCCTTGCACAGCTGGTGTAACACAATTCTAAAAACATCCTTGAAGAAGAAGCTAATTATAGAATCATAGAATAGTTAGGGGTGGAAAGGACCTTAAGATCATCTAGTTCCAACCCCCCTGCCATAGGCAGAGACACCTCCCACTTGCTGGTTAGGAGCCCCCAAAGGAAGGAAATGAACATCCACCATGCAAACGCTGCAGTCTTGTGCCTTGAATTATGTTGTGGAGTTTTCCCTTCCCTTGAACACTCTTTGTGTGGGGAAAGAGTTGTGTTTTTACAAGCACTTAACTTTTAGAAGTTGCTTTATAGCACATTTCTTCTGTGTTCTAATGCCTCGTCATGGAGAGAACTCAAGTATGTTGAGTTTGGTTTAATTTTTCCTAGGCACACCCTTGCCAAGGCCGGTTCTGATTGCACAGTCTGAGTGGAGCATATTGCATGACCAGCATCTCCCTGAGCAGACAGTCCCTACAGTAAGTACAGGAGACAAGTCTGTACTAATCAGTCATTTCTCATTTGGCTGGGAACTATAGCAAAAAACAAAACACGTAACTGTGAAAAGTTACCACTGTTGGTTACCTACACCTGGCCAGTTTTGCCTCTGCTGAGCTGATCTGTTAAGAGCAGGTTTTCTTTCAAAAGAAATCTATCTGGTTTCCCAGGTTCAGCGATACTTTTAAAAGTCATTCTTAATATATCTTAAATTATGGCTTTAAGAGTGTAAATATGCTGCTTTTATGGAGTTTGCTGTCTGCCCTTAATTGGTCGGAGGATAATTCAAGCTGGAGAATTGCAGCCTCAGCCTAGGGCACGAAGCAGGGACTTGGGCCAGGCTGCTCAGGGCTTTATCCATTGGGTCTTGAAAACCCCCAGAGATGGAGACTTCATATCCTGTATGGGCAACCTGTGTCACTGCCTACTTAAGTTTCTCCTTATATCCGTATTTATTTTAAACCAACTGTTTTCTGCCCACCACATTTCCCTTTTCACATCAGTCTATTAATTACTCAAAGTCATCCAGCATAGAGAGCTGGTAAAACTTAAAAGCATATTAAGTCCTCTTTACATTCATGTCTGTCTTTATCAGGCCCCTCCAATACATTTTACAGTCACCTTTAGACACCACTTAGAAATGTGACAAAAAAGATAGATGTAAATTTTCAGGGATTATAAATTTAGTGTAAGAACCAACCTACCTCATCTTACAAATCATTTGTTATGTGACAATTAACTTTTCATTAAGTAAGGTTCTGATAGCAAAATCTGTATTAACTACTGTAGCATTTTTGACAGTTACAGCAAGTCAGCAATGTAGGAGCATGTAGATATATCCATGGGCGTTGTGTATTTTTTGAAGATATTTTCATCTTCTTAAATTTCTGGTGTTCTTTCTGTATTTTGGAAGGATTTTATGGAATGATTTTAAGTATTTCTCATTAACAGGGTTTGAAAACGACTTCTCCAGTACTACCCGGTAAGTGATAGGAAAGCGTTTGTTTGTTTGGTGGGTTTTGGGTTGGGGGTTCCCCCCCCCGCAAAACCTATTTTTCCTACTGAGCAAAACTTAGCCTGAGCTTGGCTTTTGCTCTGAAGATATGAGTGCATTGCCAAAAACCTGGCATTTCTGAAAAGGTCTTCTGTTTTTAAAGCTTCTGAGGTTTCATAAGGAAGCAAGTTTACAAGTCTGATTTAAAAATTAAGGGTAAATTTTGGGTATGCTAAAATATTGAAGACCGAAAATACTGAATTTAAATATATATATTAATAAAAATATTTTTCCCACTTTGTTAGAACATTCTGATGTTATTGCAACAGAAATTGTAAAAGTTGCTGAATTAACATCTTTAATTTCAAACAGACAGAAGTAAACCTTGGATAAGTTCAGCAGTGATGTATGTGTGAATGTATGTATGTTGCTTATTTACCCAAGTCTTCGATAATCTGAAAAGGCTTCAGTAAGAAGTGTAGTCTATCACCTGATGTTTGCAGCAGCCTGCTTTAGCTGTAAGAGTACTTCTGTCAGGTGTCTTCTGTGTGCACTTGGATGGGCTTTTGCAGTCCATTTGGAGCTGTATGTTAAATGCTTTTAACGTGAATTAGTTTTCAGAAACATTACAGATTTGCTGATCAGGTGATGATACAAGTAATGCAGACCATAGTGACTTGTTGTGTTCTCTTAAACATCTTTAGAAAGAACATGAACAAAAGCATTTATATCAGTGCATTAAACAGTACTGTGAGCTCTTGCTATAAATAGGTGCTACATGGGATTTTGAATACCCATAGAAACTTCTGAAAATGTAATAATCTGTATTTGGCAAACAGGAATGTGTCACTGGCATTGAACATCTGCCTCGTAAGCAATTTTGAAGTAATGTTTTTTAAGAAATTAGAAATTGGCTTTTAAGTATTTATTCTGGTAAAAATATTTGATGCAAGTTGTGTTGTGGACTGAGCTGTAATGAAAAATAGCATTCACACAGTGCTGACTCAGTAATGTTACAGGAAGGGGTGGGTGGGTGTATTTTCCAGATCGTCCTGAACGAAGCAACAAGACACCAACTGATGTTTTACCTCAGATTTCTTTTCCTGGTTCCGCTGATACAAGAGGTCAAATTTCAGAATGTCCTGCAGAAGTAACAGATATTGGTAATTACGATCCATTCAAAGCATAATCACTAGATGAGTTAAACAGAAGTTTTATTAACAGTACTAGTTTGTGTAGCTTCTACTACTGGTAGCTGCTACTACTGTCTGCTTCCAACTCGCTGAGGTGCAGAACCCAGCCGAAGAAGCCTGCCTTGTCTCTTCAGCGTTGCTAACACAGAATTAGACAAATGGGTTGTGATTTCTGTCGAGCACTGAAAACTCTCAGAAATAATACCTGAGAACTGCTTTGGTGTGCAAGGAGGGAGGAAGAATAAATTGGTAAATGAGAACAGAGGCTGTCATACTGTATTTACTGAAATCTACTGTCAAAGCGAAGTTTAAATAATGAGTTGTAATTATATGTACAAATTCTTCATGTTTGTATCTCAAATGGCCGTAGTGCCTTTAGAACTCTTAATACCAAGTAATTTTCTAGGTCTGAGAATAAACCTCCTCTGTAAGAACTGGAACATCTCATAGTAATCCTTTTGACTGCTGCCAACATATATGAGACTGCATTGTCTGAGTGAACAGAAGTATTAAATACATTTCTTTCCTTAGGTTTTGGTAACCGCTGTGGAAAGCCCAGAGGACCAAGAGAGCCACCTTCAGAATGGACATGATCCAAGAACCAATGGACATAACATACTATCAATAAATTATACTGGAAAACTCAAGTGCCACTGAGAACTAGAAAAAAATAGTATTCCACTTTTGGGGGGGGGGGGCGACTAACACAGAGCAGTGTAGATCTAGCTACCAAATGGTACACCCTTACAGTACATCCCATGCAAAACTTTAAACATTGTTCACGACAGTGGATTCCAGTATTACATCTTAACTTTTTTGCTGGGGCCATCTACCTGCCTTATTACACTTAGGAGAAAGTATTACATATGATTTATTTTGTAACTTCAAGTATTATTGCCTTAATGTCTTTTAACCCTGTTACACGCTGCTTGTAGACATATGTTAATATAGTAATACTTTGGACAGACTGTGTTTATGGACTACTTTTTGCTAACGTTTGATTACCATGTATGCATTATTTTGTATATGTACAGGGCAAGTAAGTATATAATTTGATAAAGTTGCAATCATAAAATATTAACAGAAGATGTAAGAAATCTCTGCATGAACTAAATTTTTTGTGTACCTTATTTGTAAATTATTTGCCCTGAAGTTTTAGAAAATAGTTTCTGGGGTTTTTTACCAAACTCGCTGGACACACACAGCCGGAATTGCAGGTTAGCAGAGATAAAGATTGTAATACATTTTGTAAATTGTAAGCAAAAGGTTATTTTTATATTATATACTGTTTAATTGTCAGACCTAATTTGTTCTGGTTTTCATCTAGTCACAGAGATTCAGTAAGTGCCTTGGAACAGTATTGAATTCTCTTAGCTTGTGTATGTTACTTCAGTGTTTTGAGTTCATCTGGAATTAGATTATCAAAAATATTTGTACGTTTCTAGTATATTGACCTGCCAGTAAAAGAGAAACCATTCTACATGATCGACACTCTTTAGTTTTCATTTGACTGTTTCATCAGTTGTAATCTTTAGAAAGTTCATCTCTCCCAACCTTCTGTATAATAGGATTTTCCAGTTTTAATATGGTGTGTTTCTAACTTGGGAAAACCAGACTGCACTGGTGAAAGGACTGTTTAAATACCACTGTCTTCTCTTACAAATGGTAAATGCCATTTTTGTTGTTCAGCGACTGTGTATGTAAGAAAGCGACTTATATGAAGGTTCACATAGAGCCCTTGCAGCTACACTGTATCTTGGCAATATATTATGTCAAGAGTTAATCCTTATAAGGATTCCTTACTTAAACTTTTCTGTAATACAATCTTTAAATTAAAGAAAGTCAAAATCTCATGATGGGTGTTTTTACTCTTAGGGGAAAATAACCTGTGTTCGGAAGCAAAGTAAAACTGAGTGAAGGATGGCAGTCTGGCTTAGTTTATAGGTCTTGTACTTGAATGAAATAGGAAATGCTCAGGGCCTTATTTTTAGTAACTACTTTAAAAGTTCTGTCTGGCAATGTCTGGGGGGATGGGAAGTGTTTATTTAAGGTAGTGAAATTATCTATTAATCTGAATTTTAGCCATGGAAACACTGTGCCTTATTTAGTATTTGTATCTTTAGGGCCTCGCTAAATGAGAGCTAACGCCCAGGTAGCAGCCCTATTGCAACTCCCAAAAGGTACAGAACTTGCAATTACTGTCTTTGTCTGTGGATTAATCACTCTGCATTTGGTATATGTGACAGACTGCTTAGCTGGGAGTTCTTTCAAAGAACTGCATGCACTTCCCATGGACATAGTTTTGTAATTATTCATTTAAAACTAAATAACTCAATGATACATGCCATTTGGGATAACATATATCAAGTGGATTGCTGCTTTATAAACAGTACAGACAGCTGGGATGTCTTAAAGTAGGCCTGAACGTGGTTTCCCCTTCCCCTGCACTGAAGATTAGCTTCGACTTTCTCTCCTATGGACTTCCTGTGGTTTATGAATGCTCGATGGGCTGTCATCACCACTGGACAGTCCAAATCATTGCAACTTTGTGAAACAACTGTTAAATAAGAACATTTCCAAATAGGGTTTGAATGTAGGGTTTAAGGATCATTTCTGTATTTCTCTATCCAGAAAATATAGAGCCGTGCAAATCATAGATTTTCCACTTTCCACATTTGAATTTCACTCGGAGCAAAGACTGACAAAAATCTGTGCGCTATATACAGACCATCTGGTAATGTTTCATTAAAGTACATCCAGGTTCCTATTTTTTCCCTTAGATTTGCACAGATTTGGATCATATTCCAGACTGAGTTCATCACAGAAAGCTCTCAGCCTTTCTTTGCTTTAGCAATATAAAACTACAGTTGTCCTGTATGGATTTCTGTATGCTTTGACAGACCTGTCTTACACCTTACTGCTGCTGCTTGCATTCACATATTTTATTTCAGGTAAGCTGACAGTTTTAAATGCAAGGCACAACCCTGCTCAATGTCATTCTTTTCTGTATCCACTCTTGTGGGTGGTACAAAGATAAGCACAGGGTTGGGTGCTGGATAGTTTCATGTTGTAACTTTGAAAGGTTATCCAGTCTTAACAGCTTCTGCAGAAACCCAAGACCTTTCTTTGCTGTGGTTTATTTCAAATTGAATCTAAAGGGATTTAGATTACTGGAGTATGCAGGTTATCACTGAATATGGATGTAGACCTAGTAATTTGATACATATATTGAAATACATCATGGAACAGTCTTTCTTTTTGTTTAGCTCCAGTCTGCCTGGTTACTCTGAAAGGAGTTTCCAACTTCAGTCTCTTAAAGCACACCTTTTGTGTGAGGCATACAATTGACTTGAGCAATACCAGTGCTCCCCAGCAGGGAACCAGTACTGCTACTCAATTCAGCTGTTCCTGTTAGAAACCACTGCATTGGCTTGTTTGTTTCCTTATATTCTGTTTCTTTAAATTTCCTAAATGTGTTAATATTGAACAAACTATGCAGTATGTTATCACATCGAGAGAAGAATGTGTTCTCCAGGTTTTAAGTATCAATATACTTGTACTGTTGGTGACAAGTGGCTCCTGTGTTACCTGGTGGATGTGGAAGGGGAGTTGTACTGCAATAAAAGTTGCTCATCAAGTTGAGCACAGACTCTGGGCTAAAAAGGAAGGGCTGGCAGTGGCTGTACCTTAGAGCATCTGCTGTTCGGTGTACCTGAGGCGTGAAAGATGGTGGTAAGGAGGATGATTGTGAGGCAGAGTGGAGATTAAGGAAGCTCTGTGTAGCCTGAACACTTCAGAGAGTCTTTGGCCCAGTGTTGGGCAGACCACCCACAATCCAGCTGCCACCATTCCTAATTTACTGAACTCCTAAATAACGTATCTGTGTAATGTAAGATGGTTGAGATGTTCCAGTGACAATCAGCCAGAACAGTTACGATTGCTGAAGCAAGGGAATGATCTGGTAAAAAGTGAAGATCGTGAGTGGCATTCAGAGAAAAAAAAACAATATGAAAATTGCTCTTTCATTATTGCTATTTTCAGTCTGAAAATACTCTTTCCACTGCTGGATCACAGCAGAAATGAGAGCTAAGCCTTACACTTCCTGGTGGGAAGGAGGGGATGGATTATCAGCATTGAGCAGGTGATAAGCCCTGGACAACACAGAGCACACTGCAAACAAAACTGCAGTTCTCCCAGTATGACTTGGGAGCTCGGCTGAGTTAAGAAAAGCCTGCAGACTCTGGCAAGGGTATCCTAAGGTGCAATGGCCCAAACATAAAGGCTTTTTTGTTGTTTTTATCTGTGCCGATTTGTACTTAACAGCAGTGGAATAAAAGAATAAAGAACTTTGAAATGTAATTTGAGTTTAGTAACTGACTTGCTGGCTTTCAGAGCACTGGAGTGAAAGAGCTGGTGTGTTGCAAAGGCAGTGCTACAGGTGGAAAGGAAGCAGCTTATCTCGGATCCAGTCAGAGTAGTTGGATGGTGCTTCTGAGTGTGGAAGGACAAAGCCAGGGCCTCGGCCTTTGAGGTGTGCTCAGGAGGGAGCATAGGGGGTACTAAAGATCAGGTTTAACCTTGAAATAGTAATCTGAACAAGTCATGGTAAGTAGTTAAGAATACAAACTGGCTTTATAGTACAGCAAGTTACTTGAAATAGTGGAACTCAAGTTTTAACACAGAATTTTCCATGACAAATATTACCTAGAGGCAAAACATAGTTTTGTAGGCAATAATAAATGCACAATTCAAGTGGATGTTGATACAGTCAGACTGAATTTGTCTGACTAGTTAAGTAACTGTATTTATGTTTAACTGAAAGCATTTTTTTCCTTCTTTCCCACAGTAGGGATAGTTGCAGGTCAGTTGCCTGAATTGGTAACAACCATACCTCTTAAGTCCGTAGTGCCTGATGGAGTACTAGCCTGATGCACTGACTGAAGTACAAGAGGGAAGTCCAGCTGGAAGGGAATGGGCATCAGTGATGGCTGGGACAGTGGCAGCAAGCATGATAATGAGAAAAGTGGGCAGGAGAAGGAAAACAGAGGAGGAAAGGTCTGATTAAGCCAAATGGAGCATTAGCTGATGGCTAGGAACCCCTTTGTGCAGGGGAGACAGATCTGACTCTAAGAGCATGCCTGTGTGCCGTTAGGGTTTGTTAGGGACTGCTCCAAGAGCCCATGCTGCTGAAAAGCTTCAGGGAGGACTCCTGAAGTGCACTGACGGTATAAAAGATGGGAAAGAAGTAAAAAGAAGTGTGGGCCACAGGAAGAATTTTCAGTACAGTATGAGGTGGAAAGGGGTCCTGCATTTGATATGTCTGAAATCAAAATGCCTTTACAAAGTGGTTTGAGAGAGAAGCTGGACACAGTCCAAGAAATTTCAGGAGATGAATGCAAGAAGTGGTCATGGAGGTGAAAATGAAAACAAACATTAGGAAGGCAAATTAATTTGGGAGGCAAAAAAGGTCAAGCATGACATAGGCCCAAGTGCACTCACTGACATGGACATGGAAGAGTGTACTGTGAAGCGTTTTAAAGGGAGGAGCAGCAAGGTAGAGATCAAGGTTAGGATGGAATTGAGGTCAAGCAGAAGCACTTGAGGAGAAAAGTCAAAAAATGTGTGCAATTGATGGGAGAAAAATGAGATGTGACAGAGGCAAATCAGAGGGAGGAAGTGGTGCAGTTAGAGGTTCCCTGCAGTAGAGGGAAGGCAAAAATGGAAAACTGATGGAGCTGTATTAGGTGTATGTCAGATTCTAGAAGCAAACTGTGTAAAACTCATTTCCATGTTATCCCTTAGAGCTGTGCATGAGAAGGTTGAAGACACTGAAGCAGTTCACTGCCTTCTCTTTGAGTAGGAACATGTTTATAGACTTGTAATGAGCATCTCTCAAACCTTGATACAGAAAAATCCTCTGGCTCAAGGCTGCTTCAGCCCCACTCCCAGCTGAATTGCATAGCCCAACTGATCATGACCTCTGAGCCTTGTCTGACTTGCTCTTTCTCAGAGGTTCATCATGAATTTTGCCATCAACAATAAGTAGACTGTGTGGTTTTGCATACACATTTATTGCAGTCCTCAACTCTAACACATAAAGAACTGGAGAACATTACTCCTTATTTCAGTCTCAGCCAACTAGGTTAATGTAAATCAGAGTGAATAAGCACGACATTGACAGATATGGGCTCAAAGATGAGATGTACAGTCTTAGGGCTTTTTGCAGCAGCATAAGTGCCTACCACCTTAAATTATATAAATTGATAAAACATAAGCTGAAACTTTCTAATAAGCTGTGTAAGAGTAAATGCTATACGTGCTGTTCTCCATAGGTACAGGCTGGAACTAAGGGCATAGCTTTTCTCAAAGTCAGGTCTTAAGCATCACCAGGGTTCCACTAATTTGGCCTGGAAGTCTTGAAAGCTGCACTCAACACTGAATGTGAGATCAGTATATGTCTATACACAGCATGAAATCACAACTGCTCCTGTTGTAATTGCAGCTGTGTTTGAAATGGACATTTACTTACACGGCTTTTAACATACTGCTTCATCCCTGTCCTCTGTGCCAGACTGCAAAACCAGCCTTGCTGAGCTGCAGGTTCCAGGCTAACCTGCTTCTGTTGATTCAGAGCCTTTTCTTGCTTTGTGATTATCTGTTTACTTCCAAGCATGCCAAGCAGTGCTATAGAAGCAGTGTTCAAACTGTGCTTCTGGGGAGTTTATTGTTGCAGCTGCTGTAGGTGTGATTTGGGAGTGAAAGCTTAAGTCAGTTGGATGATGTGAATATACATGACTGTTGATGTGCAGGCTGGTAGCCACCAGGTCAGCACAGCTTTGGAAACTCTCTAGTCCTAGCTGCCTTCTTACTCAACTGGGGTTTGCCCACAGCATTGGGCAAAACTATACCTATTTATAGATATAGTATCTCCTAACTCTAAAGCTCATGCCTGCAGAGTAACCCTGCCACTGCAGCCGAAGAAAGAAACCCAAGTGAGGGCTGGACTACAGAAAGACTAGAACTGAAAATCACCTTGACCAGGGGAGCTGAAGGAGGAACAAGATGTTAAGGACTTTGCACAATGCTGGCTTTATACTGAGCAAGTACACCAGCATATGCACTGGCACGCAGCTACCGCTTTGAGAGTTTTCTCCATGTTTTGAAGGAGAAGTAACATCTCAGCAGTATAAGCAAGTCATAATTATTGCAGCCCTTCACCAAAAAAGGGCCTTTCACATGATTTTTACATGCTCTTCAACTCTGAGGAGTCGAAACGGCTTCCACAGAAGGTTATGATCTGTGGGCTTAAAAAGCAGGCATAAATGCAAAGGATACGTTGAACTAGGACACAGTGTAGACGGGACAAGCCAGAGCCATGCACCAACTGGCCTCCTGGAACCCTCAGCATTTTAGGCCTGTTAAGATAGAAAGTCTGCAAAGTGTTTAGTGATAGTCCTATTACCGCCCAGTAATAGAGAGGCTCTGTCTGATATGACTTTTTCTGACCATTTCAGCGCATGCGCTAAATCAAAACATGGGTTTGTTGAGTGTTGGACCATCAACTAGAGCTAGAAAATACTGTTTTCTCTCCTGCAATGCCATGGTATCCCAAATCACACTCAAGTTCTGAACCAAATGCTGAACTTCATCACCTCAAAGACTATGCATGGCAAAAGCTTAATTTTCACAGCCTTAAAACAAGGAGTATATAAAACTTTGTTTGCCTGTATGCTCAAATCTCAAAGTCTGAACTTCTGAGGTAAATGGTCTTTTCTTGAAGAGATGTAGCTGAACACATCTCCTGCTCTGATCCAGTAAGTTGTCATTGCTATAACAGCTGATTTCCTCAACCACTTGACTCTTGCCTCTGAAAATACAGCATGTCTGAATGAAGAACTTACTGTGGGGAGGCCAAGGCAGAAATTAGCTTTGCATTTTGGCTTAAATGCTGCAAATAGTTACATGAGTATCTTATCCATGTAAACAGCCATAGTGAATTCAATGAGGCTATTCATCCACAGAGTGAAGCATGTGCGTGCCCTCAGTGCTGGGGCTCTTGTAAGGACAGCAGTTAGCTCTGTCTTTGTTAGCATAACTGAGCTAGGTTCAGCTAGTGATGTGGAAGCTGCCTTTCACATCTGCAGCTCCCCCTTTGATGCACAGAATTACAGGCCTTTGTGTAAAAAGATCACAGACATGTAAGGAAATTGATCCTTTCAGTAGGTAGGGCCAAAATCTCATGGAGAGCTTGACTGTCAAGTCAAAGGAAGAGCTGGACTTGGTTCAAAGAGGATCTCGTTGTCGAAACATGGAGTAGCGAAGACTGTGATGAGCTTTTCTGTTTACTGACTGCTCTCTGTTCACCAGAAGATATCTGGTGTGTGAATCCGTCACACTGTAAACTCCACCCACCAATCTGTGGCCTACTGTCAAAAAGACAAAAAATCAGGTTCATGAAGTGGTCTTTTCAAATGTTTTGCCACATTTGCTCAAGTTGTAATTCTCTCTCTTGCTGTTTTTACTTTTGCTGCCCATTGGCTCTAGCTGCTCTCCTTTTACCTGCTGCATCTTCAAAATGGCTTCATTGTTCACTGCATGTGCTTTGTTGTGAATATTTAACATTGATATCACTTACACGTTTTATGAGACCTGCCCAGTACACTCCTTGTTTTAGGATTTCACTTTTAAATGCACTGAAGACAATTGGTTTGCTGTAAGCGCAGGGAGATCGGGTCTGGTTCAGTCAAATTCCACATGTTAACTGACACCTGAACGGAGTCAAACCCCCAGCAAAAGGCTGGTGATTTTGTTAAGAAGCAGTGATGTAGCTTATGATCTGTATTTCATTGGCCCACATTAAAATCTAAAATGGCCATCACTGTGAGCTGCAGTAAGGCATTGAGGATTGCATTTCCCATTGACGTGAACAGTCTGTACTGTCAGGCTCTTCTGAAAAAGCACTCGTAGGTTGGTTGTTATAAAAGTTAATTAAAAAATGACTCATAACTTAGGTCACGAGATCCGTGGGGAATAATTTGTGAGCACTTCAAAAGTGAAGCAAGTTTCCTGGATAGAGAACCTGAGCCAAAACATGTTCACAACGTACTGTGGTCTCTGGTGTGTGGTAAGAAGCGAGTGTGGCAGTGTCAGGCAGAATGAAGAGCACATAGCTCAAGAGGAGCAAGTACAAGGAAGGAACTCTCTGCCTTGGGTAATAAAAGGCTGAAGTGAACTTGTTAAGCAGGTTCCCAGTTTTGTAAGATCCTCGGAAGGCAGGAGAGGTGTGGTTGGGTAACAGGAATGCAGCACAAGGAAGACGCTCCTTTAAACAAATGGTTGGGGTTTGAGTTTCTACAAAATGCGCAGTTGTGTACCAGCCTTTCTGTTCTGCCCGATCAGGCCCTGGGAAAGGTCACTCCTCAGGGTTGGTGAAAAACCGGTGGCAGGACCTAATGCGGATAAACTGATCCTTGGAATGTCCTGGGAGAGGTGGAGAAATGAGGAATAACAAGTTCAGAATGCAATCTGTTGTCACATGTAGATTCTGAGACCTCAAAGTGACACCTGAGCAGTGGCAGTTTATTATACCATTGCCATGTAATAAACACACATTTATCTCAATGTCTGTTGATATGTAATCTACTGATAAGAAGGAAGCAATGCAAGTGATTATTTGATTATTTTGTTAATGTAAATCAACTTTTATCATACTTTATGACTAGTGCAACATGTAACAGTCCCGAAAAGTGAAGCTGAGCAGGTCTTTCCCTTTCTGTGCCCTCAGACAGTGAACTGATACAAGGTCAGTGATGCTGGAGAGAACACTCAAGTAGATTTTATTTTTAAATCCACCCATTTTGGAATTAAATTTCCAACCCCTACAGAAATATTTCTACAGCTAAATTAATTCTTTACAGGTTGGACACTGTGTGGTGGTCAAAGTTGTTCTGAATTTACCACTCCTTCACTTGTGCCTTTCGCATTTGCCAGTTAGAAAAGCTGAACTCCACTCAGGCAGCGATTTCCCAACAGGGAGGCTGGTCTCAGGTCATAACACAGGGTTTCTATTCTTATAGTCAAAAACTGAAAGAAGTTGGGTCCTCTCTGGACCTCAGGCATCTGCCAGTGTTCTCCAGGTGACAAGGCTGGGATGGCTACACCAGCCAAAAAGGTCTCTTACAGGTCTTCAAGGTCAGGCTCCACGATGCAGCTCAGCCCTGCCTCCAGGAGGCGTTTGGCCCCTGAAGAGGCAGCTCTTCCCCTGGGCCCATCCACTGCACCAAGATAACATAGAAAGTGTTTTGGAAGGGACCGGTATTTGCCACTGAACTGGATGCTTTGTGTATTGGTAACTCAGGGCTCCTCTGCCCATCCTCTCCAATTCTGGAGCATGTGACATGCTCTCGTGACTTTCTCGTAACTCATAAAATGTACAGGTGCTCTTGCAGGCCGCACTTGTGCCTATCTGAATTTGTATTTGGGACAATGAAACAAATCCCTGCTTTGCTAGAGACCAAAATATATGTGACAGTAAGATCCAGAAAAAGACACCAGCATACACATCATCTTGTAAACTTGCTGCACACTTCATTTGCGCAATTCAGAAGGCTGGCTGGAGTCAGTTCTTATGTCAATGATATTATTTGTCTCACAACGTATCAACCAAGTGTTTTTCCACATCACTTCTTTCAGTGTTTAAGCTCCATTTTACATGTGAAGAATTTTTCCATCTGTTTCTCTCTCTCCCCTCACTCCTGCTCCCTCTTCCCCATTATCTTCAAGCAGCAGAAGCCACCAGCATGAGGGAGTTCACCTGGAGCAGAGTCTCTGGTGAGATGACAAATCCCTTCTACAAGTTTGCTGGAATTCAGGGCTATCCACCACATACACTTGGCATTCATGCCCTAAGCCAGGGCAAGAGTATACAAGTAACAACGTAGGGTACAACATGATTTTATGTAAACAGGCTGTGAAGGACCAGATTATCTCCCATGTTCAAGACAGTGACCTGAGGCTAATAGTGATGTGTTAGATCCCCATTAATGTTATTCATTCCATCCTGAATGGATCCCAAAGCCCCAGTTGCCATGCAACACACACATTTAAACATTTGTGGGTAACTTTAAGTACTTAATGTAAACATGTTCTAATAAGTACATTATCTTCCACTTAAACCTAGCCTGCAGTCTCTGTGAGATGCTCTCCTAATCCCATGGTCTAGACATTTCAGGTACAATTATCTTCCAATTACGTGGATCCATCTGAGAAAATTCAAGGACTTTATGGCAAACGTGTTTTCACTTGCAGGAATTTGTTTTCAATTAACTGTTTCCCAGAACCACTGAGGAAGCCAGTCTGAGGAGCTGCTGCCTCTAATGTGAAATAGTTTCTGAATAGACAGAAAGCTCTTTACTGTGGATTTTTCCATAGTGATGTTGTTTATGTTAGAGAGAAGCTGAGGTGAGCAGTGAAAGGTTAGCTGTTACTTATAAGTAGCTGTTTATTTTTATATATGCATAAACACACACACTTTTAAACTACTAAGTAAGTGCCAGTCTCTAAGACACAAGACCTGAATTTCCTAGAACTAAATGTACTGCAAAGAACTCCCTCTAAAACAGCTTAGATTATAAGTGTCTAGGGACAGGGGAGCAAATACCATCAGGAAAGCATTTAGATTTCAGTTTTTAAAAGAAACTACCCTGACCTATTCAGAAATATCTCACTGCTTCCATTGCAAAAAGTGCCAGAAGAAGAGGGAAGAAAGCCGTGTTTAAACCAGTTGTTTCCCTTTAAAGCAATGATTAAAGTAGTGTTTAAACCAGGGTTCCCTTTTTTCCCTTCTAGATGCATAGGAAATAATTATTACAGCAGTTGGAATGCAAAATATAAAAGGTATAAAGTGCTTTGATTTACTTAAATAAAACTGCCATAAGCTTTATTCTCAAGAGAAGCACCAACAGCTGAAACCTGGGATAGAGCATTGGCATTCTAAACTGGGAAAGCCTCATCATTTCAGTTCAGCCCTAGAAAAGAGTTCAAGGGTTTTATGAGAGGGGGGAGCAAGCAGCAAACAGCAAGTGCTTCTCTCCGGAGAGCTCTGGATGTGGACGATGGAGATGGCATCTTCATGCCAGAATTCTGCAGTTCTCTGTAAAATCTGTGTCAATAAACAAGATAAAGTTTTGTATGGCCTATGAGGCTCTCAGTGGCTGGAGCACCAACCAGAGAAGCTGGTCATTCCCAGGCACAGCCCTGCAGGGTGCTACCTACACAACAGCCCTTCTCCTGTGGCCTCTGGCTCACCAGGGCCAGCTCCAGCCTTGTTCTAACAGCTTTGCTTTATACACTGCAAGAAGGTTTAGACTCTGCACTGTAGGTTTAAAAATGCAGACAGGGGATGGTAAATAATTCTTGGTGTGGTCAGACCATGAGGGAATTTAAGTGAAGGTGATTATAATGGTAGTGGCTTCTAAGGGAAATTAAAAGAAAAAGACTACTCATGTAACCATCTGTACAGATCTGTGCAGAGCAGAAGAGAAACTGAGTGTCTCAAATGGTAGTGAGGAGGGTGCTAACTCCAGAGGGGCAAACCAGCAGCTTCATTTGAAGAAAATTAATTCCTACATGATTATTTACTAAAATAAGAACATGAGTAAGACTTGTTTTGCTTGATCTGCATCCTCTTACTTCCATACTCCAGTCTTAGTCATTATGTTCCTTTTGTATTGAAAAATCCTAAGAACCTTTCAAATAGTCTTATTTCTTTGGACGCTATGAAGACAGTAGCAAATTACCTTTTCAACTGCAAGAAGATGTAACTTGAAATTGTGTATATCAATAGTTTACAAATTTGTTCCATTGTTGTGATTGTTGTTATGCTTCAAAACCAGAAACATAGGAGCTCAGACATTTCACATGTTAAACACAAGTGAGGAAAAGAGTTCCAAAGACTGAAGAGCTGTTTCAACAGTGCTATGTAGCCATTTAAAAACCCATTAAGCAAGAAACAAATATTGTAGGTCCTTTCTCAAGTGTAAACTCCCTTTTGTGGTTTTTATGGACTCTACAAAGTGTTGGCAGATGAATAGTGTAATAAAACCTGTTAGTGTCCCCAGCTGCCTGTTGTGCCCCTCTCCCAAACATTTGACCCAGCACCCCTGAGTGGCCAGACAAGGGATACACGCTGCTTCTGCAGAGTTAAAGAAAAAGCTTTCTAGCATAAACGTGCCTTTGTCCCATGTTTACTCAAAGATGCTGGGCTGCACATTCCCAGTGCTTAGGCGTGGGGATAGTGTCCCTTGCAAAGGACAACGGGGGGTGGAAACTCTTACCCCACTGCATCAAGACTTGTCATGCTGTCAGCAGCTCCCATTATGAACCAAGTCAGTCCCAACTGTCTCATTTAGTTCAATTGTTTGCGTGGTAATTGTAGAAGCATCTGGATATGCCACTGGTTGTTTTGAAAACTTCCGCTACGGAAAATGAGGCTTTTCTAAAACAAATCACACTTTTACGTGATGAAGATACCTTTGGAAGCACATTCTGTGCACATAAGGTAGTTAGTTTTCTCCTCTATTTTCAAAGGTGGATAAAGTTACATTTAATGAATTGTAAGACAAAATAAATAACATTAAAACTGACATTTAGCTAATTTTGCAGACAAGGAACAGCATAAAGATGTCTAAGTGTTATCAAATGTTTTCCATTTAGTCTTGGCACAATTACTTCCATGCTTGAATTAGGAACTGAAGAGATGCCAAACCGAGGAAGGAAGCACACGGAAAACAAACTACTAAAACTATAAAGAGATTAAATAATGCTTCTGAAAGTTGTATTTCTACTTGCAGACCTCAGTGAGGTTTGGGAGCATCACTTTGGTAGGAACTAAGAGCAGAAAGCCAAAACAATGTAACGCAGGCAGTGGACAGCAGTTACACAGAGCTACATAGCTTTTTATATTATAGGGGATGCCTGAAATTGGTAGAGTTTAGGGGAGCATATACACTAAGTTATTTAGCTCCCTTAGTTACTGAAACAGAGGTATTTAAACAAAAGGTTAGATTCATAATCTAATTTAAATGCCAACACATTTGTAACAAGCAGGCTAATACTCTGGTAAGATTGTCCTTAACGTATGTGGGGTACTAGACTGATATGTGCCTGGTGGTTTTGCCTCTTTTAGACTTTCATGGTCTAGAAAATCTTCGCAGATTTCCCTATGTGTGTCTAAAATTATAGAGAACAGCACATTGATATCATTTCCACAATCAGTTTAAAGTCTTCTACTAAACCGGTCTCTGTTTCTGGGTTCTGTACTGTGCTGCTCTCATTCCACAGAAGATGGACCCCCACAAGGGCTCTCTGAATTCACAAATCTCTGTGCAGTCACTGTGGGTGACTGGCATTGTGACACAAGATGCTACTGTAACAGTTTGGGTTTGGGGGCAATGTTTTTGATGGTGTTTCACAAGATCACATAATTTTATTATAAGCATTCATATTTTGTTGTTTCAAATTACCATCAGAACAAATTTATGATTCTAAGCTGGATTTTATGCAAGGAATATTGCTTGTATTTACCCCTTTCTTTCCGAAGACTCTTCTTACTCTGAAATATTTTTGGTGTTTCTCATTTTGTCTGTGTCTCGCTTATAAGTGGCTGTCTGTGGAGGTTCATTGTAAATTCATGTAAAAAGAAGTAGAATTCATGTAAAAAGTAAAATTCATGTAAGAAGTAAAATTCATATAAAAAGAAGTAGAAAAAGAGACACACTAAAACTGGGTTTTAATGTTTTGGGATGTGCGCTCACCACAGCTACAACATCACAGAGCTGGGTGACACAACAAGTGACAGGGACCCCACCTATTCCTGGAACCTGGCCACCACACAGCAGCAGGGGTTTGGGAGCTGAAAACATGGAACTTGCTTCTGAATTCAAGCACCCTATAATATTCCTTGTTGACAAATGAACATGAGATAGCAGCAGAAAGCTCCAAACATTAGTGACATTGCTTTCCAGCAAGCAACAATTACACCTAATAGGTAACTCTGCCATCTTGCTCCAGTTGATTTTGCTAAACAATTCATTAATAAAAGCTTGGCTTATGCTCACAAGCATGTTATAGTACTTCAACAAGCACAGCAAACAATAGCTTGACTGAAGTTTAGCAGCATATTGTCAGCTGTCTGTTGAAGTTTGCTGCACATTTGTTAGTCTACATGTCAGTTTTTGCAACCAGTTTTGAGCTGACTCCTTCCCTCCCACTAATTTTACCTTCATATCCGTTTTCACACCAATATGTTGCATTATGAGTCAATGTATTTATATTTAAACATCCACCATGTCCAATAAGAAGTTCAGAAATATGAAAATTTGTCTTATTAACTACATTAATGTAAGTGCACCTTTGAAGATATTCAGCTATTTAGACAGCTATCTAACCAGTTAGCCTAGTAAATCTTGCCAAGCCTGCCATGTGGAGGAAAGTAATGTACTCCTTGATGATTTTGGCATTTCAGAGAGGTTGCGGTCAAGTTTCATGGACTGAAAGTATTCCCTAGCATTTACTCTAGTTAAAGATCAAAGCCCTCAGGAAATGCTGTTCTGTTTTTCAAAGCCCCCCAAAAGTGACAGGGTGAAAATACAGTTGCGGCTTATTGAATGTTTATTGAATGAACTTAACATACTGTGGGTTTGGTATCAATACCAGTGTAGAAGTAAGATGAAGTGGGTTGTAAGGCCTGCGAGGCTGAAACAGTGCCATGAGATGCCTACAATTTTTTGTTCTAGAATATTAACATTCACAGTTTTTTCTTTACCCATAATGTAAGCAATAAATTTCTAAGGGAGCTGAAGATGACCTTCACATTCATAGCCCTATTCCAGTTACACCAGCCTGCATACAAACAGGTAGATTTTTGCCTGGATTTCAGTCTGCGACTGGATGTTAGTTGACTGCTGCTCAAATACATGCTGTGAAATGCTCTGCCTGTGCTTTGATGCTGATGCCATTTTCTTCATCATGCCCAGAAACAGTGTGAGGATACACTCTCACAGTAGGATCATAGAACAGTTAGGGTTGGAAAGGATCATCTAGTTCCAACTCCCCTGCCATGGGCAGGGACACCTCACACTAAGCCATGCCACCCAAGGCCCTGTCCAACCCAGCCCTGAACACTGCCAGGGATGGAGCATTCACAACTTCCCTGGGCAACCCATTCCAGTGCCTCACCACCCTCGTAGTAAAGAATTTGTTCCTCATATCCAATCTAAACTTCTCCTGTTTAAGTTTGAACCCGTGTAGTGAGACTTGAATCATATGAGGGAAAAATCCTTTAAGCAGAGTTGACTGGGTAGGGAAAATGTATTGTTCACCGCTATTGGGATGCGCACTGAACGAAATTCTGTCTGGTTTATGATTTGTAAAAGATAAAGCAGAAGACAGGCAGAGAGCTATTCTGAGGCTGACCAGTTGCAGCTCTAATGAAAACAGTGTGTGAAGCGAAAGAAATCTAATCTTAAAACCTGTCTGTCTGCTGCTACATCACAAGCAAAACTACACAGAGCAATTTGATTTGGCAGCAGCTGGCCAGATAAAGTGTAATGTGGTGGCTACTCTGCTCTTTCCACTGTGACAAGATTTGCAGGTATGACTGACCGGCGCAGAATGGCAATGCAAACAATCCAGGAAACAAGGGCTCACCTTAGGTTTATTTCTGTGGCCAGTTCCTGCTTGCACCGAGTCTTGGGAGAATTTCACTCTTTGCTGCACCTGAGCAGGGCTATGGCAGCTATAGATGCCAGAGGCATGGCTGTGGAGGGCTCCTGCTTGTGACAATAAACTCTACTTTATAGGGCACGCTGCTATTTTGGCTTTGGAGGTGGCAGCAGCGCAGGGCCTTTACTGAAGCATAGACGTCTGGTGTCAGTGATCTTGTTGACGAGACTGATACCGACTGCCCCACACGACAGCAAACCCTTGCAGTATTCGCCTTCTTGCCATCAGGCCCACAAAAACTCTCAGGCCGTGAGCAGACTTCCTCCGATGACCTGGGGGGTTGTGGGGCACTCGGGCTCAGCCGAGCGCCACTGGTGCACAGGGCTGCGGCTGCCCGCATGTGCTGCTGCCGGGGTAAGCCCGGGAAAGGCGCTTTTCCAAACTTCCCCCCTTCTAAACAGGAGCCTTTCTCAAGGAACAGCCCTCGGTGCTGCAGGGATCCCCTCACCGCCTTGGGCGGCAGCGCGGCTACCGAAACCTTCACAATTAGCGAAAACCAGCTCCCGGCTCGCTAGTGCCGCCGGGCCCCGCAGTAACGCTCCACAGGCCGGCTACCATGATCCCCATGAAGTGGTTCCCGGGGTGCGGCCCCTCAGCTCCGGGGCATCCCCACGGCTGCGGCGGCCCTCCATCTCTGGGGGCGCCTGCCTGCCCTGAC
>JANRGW010002335.1:1216-13577 GCA_024733675.1 Psilopsiagon aymara | reverse complement strand
GTCAGTGTGCTCTTGCAGCCCAGAAAGCCAACATATCCTGGGCTGTATCAAAAGGAGCGTGACCAGCAGGTCAAGGGTGGGGTGCGCGGGCCCACACATACCACAACGCAGCACTGCGGGGGGAAGGGGAGAGGGCAGCAGGGAAAGCAGCTGCCGCGGGCGTGCAAAGCGAAACCGGGAGCAGGAAAACAACACGGGCGCGCAAAACAAACCCCGGAGCGAACCACAGCCCCATAGCGCAAAACAAACCCCAACTGCAAAACAAGGGCGGCCCCGCCCGCCCTTGCGTAACCCCCGCGGCGGGGGGGCCGGACTCGCGGCCAGGGCCGGCAGCGCAGCCGAGCGGCGGCCGTGCGCATTGCACACGCGTGTGCACCGCAAGCGTGTGCACCCCCCGCCCCCCCAACGCCGGGACAGCGCCCGTGGCTCTGCACACACGGAGAAGGCCGGTGTCCAAAACCACCCCCGGCAGCAAAGGGGGAGCTGGTGGACGCTGCCTACCATGGACGATGCCCCCCTGCGCAGCCGCCAGCTCCGGGGCTTGTCTCTGCCCTATGGACCTGGACCTGGACCTGGACCTGGGCCTGGACCTGGAGCCGTTACGACTTTGCAGAGCACTTCGTGGGTCATCTGGTGGCTCATCTGCTGCCCTGACCCTGAGGGGCTCGTCCTGTGCAAGCCAGGGCAGGGGCTGATGCTGAACCAGATCCCGCAAGAGAGCCCACACCAAGGTGCAGCATCCGTGGAAGCGCTAGTGTATGTGTGCCCCAGAGATACTACAGAGGACCCCAAATCTCTGATCTAGGGGGTGCTGGTGGTACCAGCACTTGGCTGGTGGGTGCAGCAGGGAGAAGCCTGAGGAGCCCCAGCATGGGGTGCTGCCAGGCCCTTTGCTCAGGGAAAGGGATAAGGGGGGCTGAGCAGTATTTCACCCTCAGAAAGGGAAATTGAGGCACAGCACAGCATGGCTGCTGCTTAGAGCACATCCCTTCCAGCTCACTCTCCAGCAATGATACCCCAGCTTCCCACGGCAGGATGAAGACTGCAGTGTCCTGAGCATTGAAGGACACAGGCACCATGGGTGGGACACTGCTCCCTACGAACCACAAGCCGGGCATGTGTGGGTGCCTCAAGACACACTGGTTTGATGTGGAGATGTGAGAAAGCATCTTCTCCTCTCTGGTGGGGACACTGCCCATGGGACAGATGTTTCTCCACAGGGAAGGGAAGTGTGGGACTCACTCATCCCTCTGTCTGCAGGGGGTGATGCACATCCCCTGTGCCAGCACCAGCCTGATCCGAGAACGGCAGAGAGCGGGTTTGTGCCCCTAGCCCCGGGGCTGGCGCGTGTCCCCCCCTGCCCGCTGCCAGGCCACACTCACCAGTCCCTCCTCCTGAAGAGGCTAGGGGAGTACGGCGGCTGGAAGGCCATTCCGGGCCCTGCGACGCGGCTCTGGCCCCTCTGGTCACCGGCAGCGATGCGGCAGTGCCCCGGGTGGCAGGGACGGACTGATGTTGGCCACATCCCGCGGCCACGGGCACGGGGTAAACACGGGTGCATGACCTCACCCGCACTCAATTGGCTCTTTCAGGGCCCGACGTGCCACCCCGAGCCGTGGGTCCGAGCAGAGAGCAGGGGCCGCCCCCTCCACGGGCACATAAAGCCACTCTCTGTGCGCCGAACCCGGGGTGGTGGGCGGTGGCCAGGGTGACAGCCTCCGTGACATGGGGCATGGCCAGGACGAGCCCAGACCACCCGCCCAGGCGGGGTTTGGTGACTCAGTTGCCTGTTGGGGCTCAGGGAAGATGCCCATCTCACTGAGCAGAGGGCAGGAGATGCAAGGGTACGCATTTTCTCTCCCACATTTGGTATGTCACCAGTTGTGGCATCTTCTGTTTCTTGCACAGAGGTGGCCAGACCCCAGTTTGCCCCTAGCCCTGCCAGCCGTGCCTCAGTTTCCCCACCAGCTGTACTATTGCATCCCCGGTCATGGTCCAGCCCTCTTCCCAGAGGAAAACTCCTCCTAGTGTCAGTGACCAGGGTCTCCAGTATGGACAGATTGGGTGCCTGGCTTGTGGCTCTCATCCCATGGGTCTGGGGTCCAAGGCCCTGCCTGGCACAGTGCTCAAGCACCGAGGGCTGGAGAGAAGCTGATTATTTCCACGCTGCTGGAGCAAGAGCACAGTGCTCCAGAAGGAAACTGCTTCAGCAATTCCAGCTCCAATATTTTTCGCATGGATCTGGGACTATTGCAAAAATAAACAGGAGTAAGCGGCTGCCTCCCCTCTGCTCTCCTGGGGTGTTTCCCAGCCCTGGCCACGGCCATCACTGCTGGAGCCGTGGGCTCCCTGGCATTGAGGCTGGGAAGGATGCAGCCCTTCTGCGTGAGACCCCAGCAGAGGAACGCTTTGTAGGGATGCACGTGCAGGGGGCTCCGCATTTCCTTCCCTTCCCAGCACTTGATTAACAGGGAACCCCCAGGCAGGAGCACTGGGCTGGCTCTACGCTGGCACAGCCTCTGCAGGACCCCAGACCACCCCGTGCAACCCCTCATCCTGGCACCAACTCTGGGGACATGGCTTCTGCTGCAGACACCTCTGGGTGTGCCGCTGGGTGCCCACGAGCATGGGCACATCTTGCAACCGGTACACTCATACAGGCAGGTCCTGCAGGCACATGAACATGCACATGTACACCCTGCAAACACAGGCACACCCACACCATGCACATGTGTTCTCTAGTCCATATGGGCATGCTCCCCGCACACAGATGCACCCCCTGCCTGCACTCACATGCATTTGTGCTTGCACACACTCTACAATCCCCCCTCCTGCATGCACAGCGGTGCATCCTGCACATGCACTGCAGATACACACCCCCCCCCGCCAGACTGACAGCAGAGCACACCCCTGTGTGCACACGTGGTCCCAGCGCTGCTCTGCAGGAGCACCTCAGCTCTGTTCTTGCGCACCCTGAGCCTGTGGGGCAGCCTCACTGCAGCCCCAGGGTGGGAGCAGTAGCTCTTGGTTATCTGCTAGACCCTGCTTTGTGCTTGGTGTGCCCCAGGGATGTGCTTGGAGCCTTGTGGGCTGTTCAAATGCCTCACACAGCAGCAGAGTCCTGCAGGGGCTCCAGCTGGGTGCTTAGCAGTGGGGGGGCCCTTTCCCAGCCCCCTGTGGCTGCAGCAGCCTCTGTGCTGGGCTGCTGGCGCCACTCCAGTGAGGATGCTGGTGGCCACTTCCTCTCCCACCATCCCACTCCTGATCCTCCAGGTCTGACAGCAGCAGAGCAGGGTGAGCAATGCCCTCCCTCGCTCTTCCTAAAGCACAGGGGGCCATGGACTTGCTCCCTGTGACACCAGAGGCCGTGGTGATGGGTGCCTTGGAGCAGGCTTAGCCGGAGGGGCCAGTGGTGAGAGCTCAGTCCCTGGGGCAGCAGCAGACCAGCTCTTGCCTCGCACGTGCAGCTACAGGAGGTTCGTCAGGCTCGTGCCTATGGTTATTTTAGGAACAATAAGAGCAGCCGCGACAGGGTGTAATTGTGACACCAATTGTTGCACTCTCTGGGGGAAAAGCCCCGTGGCTGTCATTGAGCAGCTGGAGAGGTGCTGACGCTGATGGACGACTGGTTCCTCCCTGGCAATGGCCCTGCAGGATACCCCAGAGGTGCTGTACTGACACCTCAGCCACACACAGGCTGTGCCCTAGTCCAGGTGTTCCAGCCCTGATGGCCGGGTGATGTTTAGCAATAACCTTTTCCCTGCAGCAGGGCTTGGGGGGCACAGCTGAGCCTGGCTGGAGCACAGAATGACATGGAGCAGGATGATGGGATCATCTCATGCCCTGGCACCCCACACCAGCCCTGTGTTGTGGGTCAGGGGCATATCCCCACAGCCCCAGAGATGAGGTGCTGAGTGCCATGAACTGAACCTGCACCAGGTGCTGCAGATCCACACACTACAGGATGCCTTTGCTCCCTCCACACCAGTGGGAGCTGGAACAGGGGCGGCAGGAGCTGTGCTGGTCCCTCAGCCTTTCCCCCTGCTCCTGGCCGTTCTTGCTGCTCTGTGGCAGTGTTCCTGGCTTGCTGGCTCCCAAGGACTTAGGTCAATGGGATGAAGGCCCTTCAGAGGGTCCGAGGCGTGGGAAATGTTTATTGCCTGGCCCCAGAGATGCTGGAGAGCTGTATGGGGAAGGCGTGGAGCCAAAGCTGCCCAGGCTGCTCCACAGAGCTAGCTCTCAGCTCACAGGGTCACAGCAGAGGGGGAGAGGAAAAGCCACTGCTTGCAAACACGCAACTAAGAAAACTTTGCCTTTCACAACCAGAAGCCCTGCAGCCGTGGCTGTGCGGGCCCAGAAACCAGGATGCCAGTGCTAGGGCCAGCCAAGCCCTGCAGGACCTGCAGGAGGGGTGGCTGGGGACATGGGTGATGGCTGGGGCCTGGAGCCCACAGTGGGAAGGGCTGAGGTCTGTGGAGCTCTGGCACTCCCAGCCTTTCCCTGCAGTACTATCCTGGTTCTGGGCAGGGAGAGGCGATGCCTGGGCTGCCCATGGCCATGCAGGGAGCTATGTTACATTGGCAACCCCTGCCCAGCATCTCAAAATGTGCTTGGCTGGCCACTGCCTTCCCAGGGACTCCCATGCAACCAGGAGCCCTGGGACACAGGGGCCTGGTTCATGCCCACCGGAACCTGGGGGGACTCATAAATCCATGCAGCCAGAGCACATGCTGCTCCAGAGAAGACAGAAACCCCTCTGGGTACATCTGTAAGTACCCAGGCAGGCGCACAAGCTCCTGCCTGCAGAGCCAGTGCTTCCGGCGTCGCCAGAGGCAGTCCCGGGGGACAAGAGAGCAACAAGGAGGGACGCGAGGGGCAGCCGTGGCTTTTCCCGCTCTGAGGAAGCCTGGGGAGGGTTTGCATTGGGCCGGGCTGATGGTCCTCAGCACGCCGGCGCAGAGCAAGCTCCCCAGGCCAGTGGGGCAGGGCAGGGAGTCGAGGGGGCTCCTCCGACCTGCGGGGCGGGAAGAGCGGGGCGGGAGGACACAGCCTTGGCACGCTCCTTCTCCAGCTGCTGGGCTGCTTCCTCTGATAAAGGTGCTTGGCTGTACTCCCAGTTCTGCTTTTCTGGCGCTCGAGTGCACCCCCAGCCTGCTGAGAGCTGCAGCTTTGCTTTCTCCACAACTTTGTCACCAGTCCCTCTTTGTCACCAGTCCCTCCACCAGCCCCACCAATCCCCCCACTCACCCCGTCAGTGTGAGCTGCCCCCAGCAGCAGCATGGGGGAGGGGAGGGCAGAGACGCCCTGGCTCCGGCACAGCCTTCCCCATGATGCTATATGTAGGAAGACACTGAGGCCTCGGCTTCCCTGATGTGCTGGGTTGGAAAGGAAGAGGAAAAAGAGCTGATCTGCCTATTTCCAGCACTGGACCACATAGCCCAACCTCCCAGCTCGCCTGTTGGTGACACCAGCCCCAGTCTGCTGCCTGCCCAGCTCAGCAAACCTGGGCACCCCAGCGCTGCCGGTGCAGGGTCCCACAGCCACACCGTGTCACTACAGCACAGCCCAGCAAACCCCATGGCACAGCCACTCGCACTGTGGCCAGCACGATCAGGGGCTCGCGGCTGTGGGGGGACCTGTGGGCTGAGCCTTAAGCACAGCTCTCAGCACCAATCTGTCAGCAAAGCTGCCTCTCACACCCGTGGAGTGGAGCCCCATAGATGAACCCCATGCTATCACCTCCCTCGGCTGGCCATGCCCTGCCCCGCAGAGCTCCTGACAGCCAAGGCTGTGAACTTCAGGCCTGTTCTCATTTTGCCCTGCACTGTATCATCTTGAGCAGTCTCAGCTGGATCATCTGCAGGTCCTGGCTTTCCCTGGTCCAGTTTCAGGGAACTGGGGTCAGAGCAGAGGTGGCCGTGATGCTGAAGGGACCCCTGCAGCACAGCGGTGCCCCGGAACCCTGCAGCTTGCGGTGTACGGGGTGCACAGCCCCAGCTCTGCCCCCTAAGCCTGGTGCAGTGCCAGCCTTCCTGGAGATCCCCAGGCCAGCTGAGGAGCCCCAAGGCCGGGCCTCTGGCATCTGCTGAGATAAATCCCAGACCAAGCTGGGGATAGGTGTGCGTGTTCAGCAGCCTCGGCACCAGCAGCTCCTGCCCTGCGGCTTGCTGATAGGAAGGCAGCTCCTTGTGTAGTGAAAGGACAAAGACTGGGAGCTGCGAGAGCAGCACATCGGGACCCGCGCAGCCTCTTCCATCCCAGACTAAGCCACGTTTAAGGGAACCTCCAAATCCTTCACTGTCCCCTGCGGGCAGACGCAGGGCGGTGGGGAGAGGAGCGAGCCTGGAGCCACGCTGCGCCGGAGCAGCCTCAAGGAGGTCAGTCAGGGACAGCTCCTCGCAGCCGGCGTTAACACCGCGCTGGCCTTTGCGAGGAATCCCGGGCACTTGGAACCGGAGCGCTGCGTTACCTCGCTGGAATTTCAGAACAATAACAACGCGAAAGACAGCAAGCTGCGGGCAGGACATGTACCTGCGGTGCTGCCGTGCCTCGGGCACCTGGCCTTGGCTGCCCTTGGCTTGTGCCAGCCTGGGGACAACCTCAGCCTGTCCCCTGCCTCCAAAGCAGCCAGAGCAGTCCTGCTCCACACCAAGGCGAATCACTGGGATGGTCTCACTCAAGCTCGTGGGGATGTCCTGTCCTGCCCATGCAGACAGGAGAGCTGGACCCCACCTGGGGCTGCAGGGTCAGGGAGAGCCCCAGGGCTTCTGCTGTGCCCCAGAGTTGTTCTGCAGCAGAAGCCCCTCAAACATATTCGCATATATATATATATATATATATATAAAAATAACTCCAAGCACACAGACAGGATGACAAACTCCTGTCCTGAAGCCAGCAGTGCAAGGCACCTGGATAAATATAACTCCGAGCTCATCGGTAAAGCATGGCTTTGGGACAGGCTGCAGACTTGAAAGCTTCTCCAGCCCTCACCCTGAAGCAAACACCCCAAGGCACCCTCTGCCCTCTTCAAACGGGGTCTCAGTCGCTTCCCAATGGCAGGATCTGCCCCTACACCCATATACACACATCCCCTGGCTGTGCCAATGTGTTCCCTGATCCCTCTGTCCCACCCAGGTCACTGTGTTCCACCTAAACACAGGGTTTGACCCACTCTGTGCTGGGAGGTGGCTGGGGAGGTGTCCTCAGATCCTGGTAAGGAGCACACCAGGGGCACGGGGTGCTCTCAGAGGCATTGCCCACAGCATCCATGCCAGTGCTGTGTGCCCAGTGGGAGCTGAAATGCCACCCAGACTGTAAAAGGCTTTCCCATGAGCAAGCCCCAGGCCCAGCTCACAGCTGAGCTCAGCAGCACCTGCCTCAGCACCATCAGGCCATGTGTCAGCTGGGTCCCTGCCTGTGGCAGGGGGAACGTGATGATCTATAAGATCTCTTCCAACCAAGACTGTCCTATGGTTCTATGATGCTGGACCCCTGCAGCCCACTCCAGCTCCAACCTCTTCCACACTGAAAGTTCAAAGCTTGAAATAAACCCTGGCCAGCATTTCCCATCCCTGGCTGTCCTTAAGACACCTACATCTTGTCTGCTTGGAGCTGCTCACATGTCCTGGCAGTGACCAAGCACCCACAGGAGGCTGGGGATGGGTTTCTGTGCAGCTGCTGTTGGCATCACTAGACTCCAGCTCAGCTCTGCCAGGCCCTCTGTGCCATAACCTGGTGTGTGGCCAGGGGAAAATGGCTCCATCCTGTGGGGCTGGAGGGGCTGAATAGGGCTCTCCTGCACACCGGTGCACGCTGGGGAATCTCCTTGGTGGAGGGAGCTGATCTCACAGGAGCAGGCAGGGTTACGCACTGTGCACGGTGCATGACGCAGAGTGCATGGTGCGGTGCACACTGCTGCCAGCCCTGCTGAGCACAGGGTGCTGCAGCCCAGCCCAGTGCTGCGGGGCTTTTCCAGCAGCAGCCCTGCGAGGACATCACTGCACGGCCTGCTGGAGCACAGGGAGGAGGCCTGGGGTGGCAGGATCCCCTGATGGGAACCTGATGGAGACCATGGTGGGCACAGCAGAGCAGCCACCATGTGCGCTGCAGGCTGTGGGAGGCTCTGGGCATGCCAAGGTCAGCTACTCTGCGGAGCACCAGCTACTCCTGCTGCTTGAGCCAAAGCTCCAGCATCTTGGCAGTCTGCAGGGCTCAGCAAACCATGCAGGGACGCGGGTCAGGCCTCGTGCAGCTCGGTCCCACGAAAGCAGAGCAGAGGACAGGTGCCATGGTGCTGAGCGGATGGGATGGCATTGCTCGCAGCCCCCTCCAGCCCTGGGCTCTTTCCCCCAGCTCTCTCACGCTCACGCATGCTCCGTTGGCCCCACTCCTGTCAATGCCTCCTTGTTGCTCTTGCCCACTTGGCAGGCAGGAATGTGCTCCTGGCCTCCGCCCCGTGATGCCCTTTGAGGCCTGGCTCTGGCTCCTGCATCGCTGCTGCAAAGTGACACCCCACCAATGGGAACAGATGGTGCCATGCCACAAATGCCACCCTATCACTGCTGCCCAGCCGGCTCTTACTGCCAGCCTGACCTTGTGGTGGGACCTTGTGCTGCCCAGCTTCTCCTGCCCTGATTTATCCTTCCCCAGCCTCCCAGTGCAGCACAGTGCTCTCCTGGCTGCCTGCAATGCCCTTGGCTTGCCCAGGATCCAGGAAAGGTGGCCCCCAGCCCCTTTGATGGCTCAGACCAAGGGACAGGCTGTTGTCCACCCTGTCTGGGGAAGCAGCAAGTCCTGCAGTGCCAGAGAGGGACAGGCTGGGCAGGGATGTCCCCTTGGTGCCCGGAGGCATAGGCTGGCCAGGGTGCTGCTCCGTGTTACCCAGGAGGGGCTGGGCAGGAGAGCTGGCACGGGCTGGCCCATGAGGGCAAGCAGGTTGGTGCATATCTCCTGTCCCCACCCCACAGCCAGGTGGGGCCCTGCCTGAACCACACACCAGCATGAACTGGGACAATGCTGCTCCCCCCGCAGCACAGATCCTGGACCCAATATCCCATGCCACTGGCTCCCCTCAGCTCCCCGGACATGATAAGGTGCCACGGGGCTGCTCTCCCCATCCCATGCTCAAATGGGCTCGTGTCTGGGTTGCAGATGAGCAGCCTTAGAGTAACACTGTGGCAGACCTTCCTGCCCACAACACTGGTGTCTGCAGGGAAGAGATGCATTGCCCAGCCTGGCGCAGTGGTAGCTGCCCTCCTTGCACCTGGTGTTTCCTCACAAGCTTGCCCCCTTTGCACTGCTGAGGTCATCCTAGAGAGCAGCTCACAATGCCCACATGAGGACACAGAAGGGAGAAGCCCTTTCTGAACAGAGTCCCTCCAGGCACTCCCTGAGCAGAAGGGCTTCCTGAAGAAGCATCAGTCCTGTAGGAATTGCTCTGGAGCATCCTGACCTTGTGCACCCCTCATAGCATCCCTGCCTCAAATAAAAGGCATGGAGAGCCCAGTGGAGGCCACCTGGCCAGGGGAAAACCACAGGGACAGGCTGGAAATGCTCAGTGCAGATCATCCAAGATCCCAGCACAGGTCTGACCCTGACCTACAGAGCCCAGGGCTGGGTGCAGCATGGGCAGAACTGTCTCCAGCAGTCTCAGAGCCAGACTTGGAATCCAGATGCAGCTGCTTGGTCCCCCTCTGCCATGCACGAGTGTGTGCAATTACACGACCTCCTCCTGTGCTGGTGTCAGAACACACCAGCTATAACAAGGGGCACAAATCTGCTTGGGTTCTCCAGTGCCAGCAGCAAGGGTGCCCTTATCGGGCCTGTTATCGGGGTGTTCCTCTGGCACCCACAATCCTGTTTGTACGCTATCACCTCTTGAGTGTCTTGGCTAGCTCCCCAAGGAGAGAAAGTTCAGGCTGGAGCAAACCAACAGCACACAGAGGTGTGGGCACCTCTGTCGGGGCCGTGCCACTGCGGTGAGGGCACCGGTCATGCCAGCAGGCTCTGCACCATGGGTGTGACAGAGGGACACCACGGCCATGTGCCATGCTGTTGCACAGCCTGTTGTAACAGGGAATGCCCGAAGCATCTTGGGACACAGCACACACCGGGGTATGGAGGATGGGCTTGGGCTTGGCAGTGAGGAGCACTGAGGGAAGAAACCCTTATCCCTGACACCTCTGTCTGCTACCGACCTCTGCAAGTGACCCAGTGCTTGCCGGGAGCCCCAGGGGTCCTGCACCAGCAAACTGCCACATCACCACTGTGGCACTGTCACCACCTTCCCAGTGAGCAGCCCGGGCACTGGCTCCCACACCAGCACGTGCTGGGGACAGAGTCTCACTTCCCCTCCCCACCCTGATACCAAACACTCACAGCCTCTCGCAGCAATGGGAAACCTCAGGCTCTGCTTCCCTCCCCGCTGGGTGGGTTCAGGGCCTTGGTGAGTGTCCCAGCTCCTCCTTTCCCACTTGAGCCGCAGCTCGAGTTATGCAAGTCCACAAGCAGTGTCCCTGAGGAGCCGCGGTGGGGTGCACGCATGGGGTGGCCCCGTGTGAGCCCATCACTGCCTCACGCAGGTGCTTGCACATGCGTGCACAGTCCAGGAGCACACCTGCAAGTGCATGTGCAGGCGGGCAGGGTGATGGGTGTCAGAAGATATGTGGGTACTGCCATGCTCCCACCTGCATGCGGCCGTATCATGAGGAATGAGGCCCAGAGCTGCTGCCTGCTCAGCCAGGCACATACACACTGGTGGCCACTCATCTCCTCAGCCCTGGGAGACAGGATGTATCCCTCCTCATGAAGCTCCACGGTGCTGGTGCTGCCACGCTGCAGCTACCTGCAGGCCCCCAGGTCCAGCTCGACAATCCAAGGCCAAGGTGTGAAGTCCTGGACCTCCACCTCACTGCTCCCCAGGGTTCAACCAGCCCTCCAGGGTGCTGGGCACCAGGGCCAGCCTCACTGCAGAGCCCGAGATGCCAGCGCAAAACCTGAGACAGCTCTGTGTCCCCCTGCCCCTGAGGTCCCCTCCTCAGGGCAGGGACCCTGCAGTGTGGCAACCCCTGGGACCCCATTCAATCCCCTGTACCCACAGTGCTGGGTCAGGGGAGCAGGGAGAGATCCCGCATTCCTGCCTAGCCAGCCCTGCCAGGATAAAGCCCAGCTTCCTGGGCTGGATGAGGCCAGCCCCAAGTATGTCCCACTGCCTGAGCACTCGCAGCCCTGTCCCACAGGAGCCTGCTCTGACCTAAGCAGGATCTGCTCTGTCAGGGGCAGAGTCACTTTCCAGGATGGGAAATAGCACCCCACTCAATGTACTCCAGAGAGAGGGAAGCTGCTGAAAAAGCAGGACCTGTCAGCAGGGCTCTCAGTCTCCCTTTCCGGTTTCTCACTAACTCTAAAGGTGGCTTTCGAGGCAGCATAGCTGCTTCCCAAAGAATGAGCTGCCCCTCTCCTCAGAGGACCAAGAGGACAGTTCTTGTTTTATGCTGGACACTGTTCATGACCCTGCAGACAACGCCTGTGTGGACAAGATACAGCCAGGGGGATGAACCCAGAGTCCAGGGACCAAGATGTGAAGCAGCAGGCTGTTGTCACTGCCTCAACAGAGACAGAGCAGGGCGCCGAGAGGTGGCACCGCTGCTGTCACGGGGCAGAACCACCCGGACCCACACACGGGGACTGGCACCATTCACGGCGGGTGAAAAGTCCCCCTCCGCCCTGCCCCGGTCGTGCTTCTCCCACCCTGGAACCCCGAACTCTGCCTTCCCCCAACCCCAGAGTCAGGTCACAGGAGTCCCCCTGACCCTGCCAGTCCCTCGCCTCGCCCCAAAACGCCGTCCCGGCTCCGGCTACAGGGGCAGTCCGTCGGTGACACAGTGACACGGGGACACCCACCTGTGGAAGAGCAGCAGGATGGAGAGCAGGGTCTGGTCGATGTTCCTGTTGCAGATGCCCTGGTTGAAGAGGTAGCAGGGGTCCCGCACGACGGGCTCCAACGAGTCCTGGCGCATGATGGAGCTCAGCTTGTCAGTGTTGAGGTTCTTGCGGACCAGCTGCTCCTGCAGCTGCCGGAAGCTGCTGACCGTGGGGCTGCCCAGGTTGTTGTTCTCGCCGCCGGCCGCCTCCTCCAGCCCACTGCGGTTGGCCAGGTCCAGGCAGCAGCTGCAGCAGTCCAGCCCCACGGGCGAACGGCACTCCTCCGCAGGCGAAGAGGACATCCCGGGTCCCCCCGCGAGCCGAGCCGAGCCGAGCCGAGCAGCGGCGGCACAGCTGGGGCCGCTCCCGGGGCCGCTCCCGGAGAGCGAGCGGCGGCAGGACGCGCCCGGCTACCGAGAGCCGCACGGCCCGGCCCGGC
>JANRGW010002334.1:0-12660 GCA_024733675.1 Psilopsiagon aymara | reverse complement strand
GCTTTTTGTTGGGGTTTCCATCCAGCTGCCCTCCATCTCCAATGCTTCCAAAGCACTGGAGGAGCCCAGTGGACTACATACTCGCCCATACTGTTCCACATACCCTGCCACTCATGACTGTCCAGCCCTGGGGAAAATCTCTTGGCCATCCTGGATTGTAGTATTCAAAGAGTTTTTTCACTAGCATAGCTGCTGCTAGTTTTCCAAACAAAATTGGTGCATCAATCAAAGTACTTTTTTGGCTAATATAATCTCCAAAATTACAAAGTTCCCTGGCCTCGCTACATTTATTTGAGTATATTTATGTGTCCACATCCCCACCAGTACTGTAACAGCTATACACACATGTCAGTAGCAGAGCCAAACTTCAGGCAGGTCTTGCTGCACTCAGCAGAATGCCTGCAAATTCTCTGCAAATTCCTCCTGTTCATTGCAGCAGGTGCTGCCAGGCAGGGATGGAGAGCACACCAGCTGAGCACATTAAGATTCATGCCTTTGTGCTTAACCTGGGTGCCACAAAACATCTCTCTTTTTGTTTTTCAGTTGCTAGCTAACATGATCTGGTAACTTAGTAAAATTTTCCATGGATGATTGCAAATCACACTTTACATTTATTCAATTACGGTTTTCCTTTTGGCAAACAGTTGTCAGTAGCAACTTCTCACAAGAAGGCACCCATTTTTTTAGGACAGGTTGATATTTCACAGGTATACAAGTGCAGAGATTCCCCTCTAAAATTTCTGCCAGAAAGAGAATAGTTTAAAATCATTCAGCTAAAGACAAAGCAAGTCTAAGAATAAAGCTAAGGGAACAACAGGAAATAAATTAAACAGCATGGTCAGCTTATTCCTCAGCATTACTGTACAATGTAACGGTGTCATAGCAACCCTGGCCCTGGCATTTGTCAATGTTCTTGCTCTGTTCCATATTCTGCAGAAGTATTTGCTAGTAATGCATTAACAGAACTCACATTCCCAAGGCATGGAAACACTTTTTATAGCTCCTGACATCATAGACATATCTTGAATCAACAGAGCTGGCCAAGTACTGTGGAAATCGGAAATACTGTGGAAGGCAATTGCTTCACAGCAAAGGACTTCACACAACTTGATAATCGCTAAGTCCCAGGCATTATTCTTGCTGTTAACCCGTTGTGATATATTGATTATTTCTACTCTATCATCACATTATTGTGCCAGGGTTCTTCTTGATCACTGGTTCTCAGAGCCCAGCTGCACATTTCATTGTTGGCACTTAGCAAAAAAATAAGTTAGATTAAATATCATTTGAAATGCTATGGCCAAAGAATATGTTTCACCTGTACTGTGTCTGGAGGGCTTCCTGGGCAATCCTCAGTTATTGTTCCATTTTTCAGTCTTTGTGGTAAGTCAAAGGGAGTATGTCAGTAAAACTCCCCTCTCTGGAGTAATAATGGGATACAAACACATAGCACTGCACCTCTTTATGGTGCAGCTGGCATTTATTGAACATGTGTCAGAATGCTTTGAAAATAAATATTATTCAGTGCTTGTGTCTAACATGTTTCTTGGGCTTTAAGGGTTGTCAGAAGGAGGCAGCATTTCCATGTGGTTGATGGTGATATGGTAGCTGGACTATTTGTTAGGTTACTTAGCCTCTCACGTTACAAGAGGAGAAGGCATCTTCTCTCTTGTGCCTTCAGGCAGGAGGTTTGCCAGGCTGATGTTTCATTTCCCTTTCTAGCCAAAGCAGTTTTCTTCTTCTTGTTACACACAGACTCCTGGCCTATGTTTAGGAATGCATGGCCATTAAAGATGCCCAGAAAGATAGGTAAAACTGTAGGCATTTGTTTTGACAGGGATACTTTATGAGTAAATGAGACCTTTGTTTCAGCTGACGGTTCAACAGAAGGGTTGAATGTGCTTTACACGCTTGACATTTTTTGTAGCTAAAGCCCATTTTACTTGGTAGCAATACATCATCAGGAGAGTACCAAGGTTTTTTTCCTTGACCTTCCGTACTTCCTGTTCCCATTTTTATAAGTAATTTCGAACACTGCTGCTGGTTATGTTCCATTTATATTCACTGCTCCACACATCACTGTTGTCACTCACACTGGCTAACTATGAAACTGAGAATCAAGATTTTTCTTCTCCAGTGAAAATGCATTTTAAGCCTCCTTATTTATCACATAGTAATTGGAACTTCAGCATTACCTGCAACATGCATTTCCTTTTCCTGTCTTTACTCATTGCTTAACATATGCAAGTTACAAGCTACTGCTGAAAAGGGATTTTCCTGCAGCGCAATGATAATTCATTACTTCTACAGATGTCAGGTAAAGCTGCTGTCTCTTTCTGGTAAAACTGTGACATAACAATCACCAGCAGTGATGGAGTTGCATTCACAGCCTCAACTCTCCCTGTGGCTTTGCTTTCTATCCCTTTTTAAAGCAAATGGTGTCACAGCCATGGTGTCACCACTTCCTTGTAGGATGCACAGATTTTCCCCTCTCCTTCTCCCCTCATTCCTAAGCCAAAGTTGCAAAGCTCTCGGAAGAACTCTCCCCAGGCCTGCCTGCCAAAAGCTGGTCTTGTCACTTCTTGTTTTCTGCAGGCTTGATACTATTTTCCCAAGGGATGAGAGTCTAAAGGTGACAGTTTCAATTACACAGAGACCTCCAACTGACAGGCAAGTCTATCACTAAATATAGTGGTTTATATCTTCTGCCACAGTCATTGTTTTTGCCATAAATGTACCATTTAAAGTGGACTTCAGTTATATTATAAACAGGAGATTTATTGCTGTACATGGCAGAGACCTTTATGGAGCAGTGAACACTATCACTGTTCTTGTGGATACAATCTGAAGGGTCAGTGGGTCTCCACAGGACCTGGAGGAAGCAGAACTTCCATCAGATATTCTCAAACAGATCTGTTTCCTCAGGGCTTATTTACATGAAAGAGGAACACCCTACTTGAATGTGTGCGTCCTCCCTCCTCCAACCACCATTTCATTTGTACCCCTTCCAGACGGTGAGCGGGCTTGGACTGCACTGTGCCACTAGTGTTAGAGCCTGTCTCACATCTAACAGACATGAGTTTGTTACTAAGCAGTCTTCCCCGATGGACTTACACTGTTGGGGTGAGTAAAGCACAAAGTCTAAAATCACCATGGCAAGGTCTGATTGTAACAACTTGATGCAGCTGAAATACACCTGAGAGGAGACTGGCTTGGAGGTCTGTGATCCTGGCCTGGTGCAAGGTGTCCTTGCCTGTGGCAGAGCAGTTGGAAGTGGATGGTGTTTAAGCTCCCTTACAACTCAAAGCGATTCTGTAATGAACTACATGGATACAGTTGACAGGAAAGAAGTCTGGAAATAGCTGTCTTAGAGATATCTATGTGAAAATGAGCATCTGGTCTTGAGGAGGACTACCCTGGACTAGACCTAGGTAAAACTTCCCAGGTAAAACCTGACTTACCTCACTGAAAGTTACTACATTTATGTGGCCATAACTTTTCATTTCCTTTGAAACACCTGGGGGTTTCCCAAGACAACTTACTCATGGCCAAATGACAAGGGTTCTATTTAATGCTACACTGAAAGTGAACAGGCAGGGACATTCCTTTAGAGCAGGTTGTATTATGACTGAGTTATGTCAATAACAGTTTGCTGAATCTGAAACTAAGATGAATTTTGCCTGGCCTTGTCAAGAGAGCTGTTGCCCAGGATATGGTCTGCACAGCCACCCCCGAAACAACCAGACCTATATGACTCTCTAGCATGTATAGCTTTGGCCTCTATTTTTAAACAAAGCTCTAATTTTTGTCATGATTTCTGAGTGCCAATATCTTGATAGCTCACAGAGCAGTAACCCGGCACCAAATGGAAGTGCACTTAAGGTAACCTCTTGCTGATGAACATTGTTCTGAGGAATCCTGAGTCATATCTATAGTGCTCTGGTAGGTCAAACCTGAGGTGCCCCTTTGGGTGCTGCATGAAGCAGCACTGAACTTACACACCCGCTGCAGGTCCTGGGCTCTTTGGTATGACACTTTTCTTGCAAATCTTTGCAAGCTGCCCTGCAAGGCCCTTCTTGTATTATCTCCACCACTCTGACGTATTCATACCCTACACATAGAGTGATGCAAAGGCAGGCAATACCCACCAAATCCATACAGCAATACAAGGGGAAAAGGGGCTCTTCCATACTGGCAAGGAGCAGCCTTCCAGTGCAGTGCTCCCCAAAACCTGAATGCATTTGACAGGGGTTCAGCCTAAATCAGAGTCTGTACAGCTCAGAAGGCTCCAGATTCCCCATAGGAGACAAGATCATATCTCAGGCATTCACAGGCATGTGGTACAGTTACATACAGGAACGGGTATGTTTGCAGTACAGCTTTGGTACAGCAGAGTTCCCCGTTTCCACCTTCAGTTTTGGATAAGTGCTCCCAGGGTGATCAAAGAGGGTTTTGGGGTTTTTTACCTTCTAAGCACAGAAGACTTTGGCCAAAGAGACCACAGTGTGAGCGCATTACAGGTACCTCCATTCCAGAGTGGGTGAGTATGCAGCAAGAAATGCGTGCCCTGTGGCAGTAACACTGGCTGGGCTGGCAGCGACAGGGAGCTGGCAGCAGGCTGGCAGGCACCTTGGCAAGCATGAGGACAACAAAGTGCATAGAGAAATATTCTGACATGGCTGCCCCACTGGTCCCTTTCTGCCTTGATCACTTCTTTGGCAGATGGTGCTCAAGCCACAGCCCCCGTCCCTGGAAGCCCACCTGAACGGATGCGGTACCAGCCTTACTACCTGCTTTCAAAAGTTGATTGTGCAGAAATAAAGGCTCAGGGGACTGAGGCTTTGCAGGGACTGAGCAGTAGCCAAATTTGGCCCGTGGTGGGAGGCAGAGACTGAGTGAACAGGCCATGGCTGGTCATGGACCCCAAAGTATCTGTGTTTGTCCCTGAGACATGACCTCGACATCCTAACACGACCTGCCCTGGGCTGTTTCTGATGTGTGCTCGCAGCCCAGCTTTTCCATGATGACTGTGTGAAATTCTCCCAAGGTGTGCAGGAAGCCCCCCCTCAGAGCCCCACCATATTGTCAGTGCATCCTGTTCAATAGTGAACAAGGCTGTGCCTGGGTCAGAGCTCAGATTCCTGCCTGTGCCATGAAGATCAATAGGTGAATTGTGGCACCTAAAAATAATGACCTTCAAGTGACCTTTAAAGTCAAGACCATGCGGACTGTCAGAAAGCTTAGCCCCAAAGGCACTGCTGCAGGGGGACTGTGGGATTCTATAAACAGGCTGAGTCCAGCCTGCTGCTATCATAGCAACCACCTCATGCAAGTCCCTCCACAAATTCAACAAGCTTACTTCTCAATTAGCTAGATTTCTGTTGTTTCCCATCCTTCTGTTGTAAAATACATTAAATGTCATGCACTGCAACAAACCACCCCTAACAAACTCAGCTTTCAACAGAAACTGTGTGCATCTCCAGCAGCTTGCTCAAAGCAACACTTAGGATTACATCTGCAGCACCCTGCCTGGTCAGGGAAACACGTCATTTGCAAGGAGCTACAGGGAGGATCAGTGTCACAGAAAGTTTCCTCATTGGCTTCTCTCCGTGGCTTTAAACTGAGGTGGACACCCTGCAGAAACACACGCATGGCTTGCAGGGCTTCAGGAGAAGCAATGGGCAGGGTGCTCAGTAGCTGACCCTGTAACTACAGTACAGCTGTCTCAGATCTTGCTGCTTGGCCAGAGACAGACCTGGACGTGGATATGCAATCAGAAGCCACCAGTTCCAGAGCTAAGATGCTGCTCAGAGGTTGAATGATAACTTTCCGGACATGTCTGCTATGGGACCCTGCTCCACCTGGACTCCTGTGCATGAGGGTTCAGTTACAGCAACGCAGATGATGCAGCAGGAGACAGTTTTCCAGCATGCTCCTATTATATGACTATTTTGTTTCAGTCAACTCATATTCAGTGGCACTGTGGGTTTACTGCTGGCAAGAGAAGAAAATTATTATATGAGTAAGGTTATTCTTGGTTGTGCAGTCCTGTTTGTTTACAGGGAAGTCCATGCATGCCTATGTCCCCAAAACAATCTGGAAACAAACAGCGCACAGTGTGTTGCTCACTCTTTCCAAGACTGCTTTTCCTCCCGGCTGCGCTTGCCCAAATTCTCTGTCTCCAGGAGATCTGTGCCAGGGCAACTCTCTCCATTACTTCTCTTATTTTTCCTGGCTTCCAGCCTCTAATACGCTTCCAGCAGGCAACCTGCTTTCCTCAGCATTTGCAGCTCATTCCATCAGGTCAGGTTTTAGTTCCTGATACTCTTTAATACCATGTATTACATAAGCTTCTACTCTTTAACTATCGCAGCCTTCAGATGACATTTTTCTCTTTCCATTTAACTTGGAGAAACCCTACCCAGATTACCCACTGTGTCTGCCTTTTGTCTATAGAAGGGTATTGGATTTCAGGTTGAAATAGCCCCTGTGAGGGTAGTCAGATACACTTTTCATCAGTTGTGTGAATGGCAACTAAAGATCAGATCCAACAGGACTCAGGAGAAAGTTTACAGTGAAAAATTATTGTGAAATAAGCAGAAGTATGTATTGTTGCACCCTAATTATTCTGTAGTTCCTCCTGCATTGCTCTTAACATGCACTGAGTTCAAAGAGATTCAGTGTTGAAACTTCAGGTGCCCTAAAATTATATTTATTGCAACCTGCTCTGCCTCCATGGCTCCACCTAAGCCAAGAAATTCCTTATTTCAGGAGCTGCTTCCATTTTCTTTCCTACTCCTAAAGTGCTGCTTGAGAGCATGATGCGGTGTAGCTCTGCCTTGACTGTGGAGAGCAATCCACCGCCTACCTAATGCTGAAGTGCCTGAGTTTGAGAGACCAGGTTCTTCACACCCATACCTGTGTGAGGAACACCATCTGCTCTGAGCACGCTGAGCACACTCACAGGATGGACTCTGTACAGAGGCATTCCTGTTTCCTCTCACTGAACATAGTTCTCTGTGCAGAAGATGATAGCTGGGCCAGGAGAGGAGGGGGACTTGCCAAGCTGGGCAGCTGGAGGGCTTAAATTCAAATTGCCTGTTGAACTCTGTTCCACTGAGCTAAACAGAAGCATTTGGTTATGTAGTGTATTGATATCGCTAATCATATGATGGTACCTCATAAAGGCCAGACTCTACTGGTGCAAGGTAGTTGGGATTTGCCAGATATCTGCTCTGCCATGCACTCCCATCTTAACAGATTGCTAGGAGAGTCCAAAGTGTCAGTGATTAAGCAGCTGAGGGGGAGAAGCAGACACATGTTCAACTTTTTAAGATGTATTTATTGCCAATCAATGAAGTAGCAAATCTCATTGCCTTTTCCATGGCAAGGAGGCTGGTTATTCACTACCTGTCAGTTATCTGCTAATATCTGTTTTGCACTTCACAGAGATAGACTCTATTTTTCTGTGTGTGCAGCCATGCGAGGACTTCTAAAGAGGCAGTTGAACACTGGTGAAGGTGAGAGCTAGCTGCAGGCCAGTGGGAAATGGGAAGCAGGAAAAAATGTCAGTCCAAGCAGCCTGCAGTGACCTGAGAAAAGGGCTCTGTCTACATCATGAGTAATGCAGCATGATAGGAGCTGATCAGCAGAGTGAAACAGTTCATGCTGAAAGCCTGACATCTACATTAGGTGCCTTTTAGGAGGGTTACTTAAGATGAGCTCTTTTCTGGTCCAATGGACTGAATGTGCACATGTGGCTTGAGCACATCAGACATGTTCCTGGAGCACATCGCATGGCTTAATTTAATCTGAAAGAAGTCTTAGGTTGCAGACTCCAAGCATGCTATACTAGATGCAGTAAGCGGGGACAACTGGACAATTTGTTTCAAAAGCACATTTCTCAACTAAAACACCAGTATAGATAAGGCAAAAAAATGCTTGAAATAGATTAAATTTACAGTAAATGAAGCAATGTTTGCCCCATGTGATGTGTAGAAACAATGCTGCAGGTTCACAATAAACTGTAGTCGACAAAAGAACCCCAGATGAAATGCAGTTTCTTCTTCTTTCTGCATCCCTCTACTTCTTTCCTGATACACCACAAAGAAAGCTTGGGTGCTGACTTCTGCATTCTGGATCTCACCAAAGAAGCTGGACATCTAGAAGTTAGATATTTCAATGCAACCTTACAGCATATTATAATAAGCATTTTTGTTTGAATTAAATATTACACACCTCATATTTTAAACAGGGAAGAGCCAGACCTTTCAGTTATGCTGAATGTGTACTGGAGCAACATTTATTCTATAAATATTTAAATAAACCTTATCCATTAAATTAGTTTTCCTCACAGTCTTTCTATTGACTTCTATTTGCTATCAAAAGTTCCATTATGGATTCAGCTCAGGTTCTCCCTGGAGGCGGTAGCCACAATAATATTGTTTGATGTAAATAGGTTGTGGTGACTGAATTTTTTACTCCAGTAAGCATATTGCCTGGAACATGCTGCTCACTCCCATGGTCCAAAAAACTGTGAAGGGATGACTCATCCCTGACAACTGCTACTGATCTCATTTCCCTTACTCAAACTTCACAGTTTATGTACAGTTCTATTTTGAACAGTAGGATGTGTGAATGTGTTCCCAGCCTTTGTTTATTCAGCCTCAGGAGCAAGGAAGGGACTTTCTTTTAGTGGAGTGCTCATCTCACTATTGTTGACTCCATTTACAAAAAGTTTCAACTTCAGTTTATCCCACAGCAGCTGCATGTGGTATTTTTAGACCTACTTTCTGAGCATTTTTGTGATAGATGGATAGCCAGGTGGATTCACACTAGCCTAGGCTTTAAGGAGTTATTTGCGTGTACGCATTACACACACTGAGCTGTTTGCCTCCATATGTAAAGATCTACATACACAGGTTGTGCTTCCTTCCTGGGATATAGCAAGATCACTGTTGTGGTCTTCCCCTGCTCAGATCAGCCACACAGATTTTATACTTCAATATTCCTCTTCCGATCATGTTTAATTCAGTGTTTCTCCCACTGCCTTCCAACGTGGATTTTGCACTGTGTGTGACCAGCTGACGCGCTGGCTCATGTGCAGTACAGCTCCAGGGTCACTGTGACTGAAGTCACGGCACCATGCCAGCATCAGCACAACTGCTGACACAAATGCAAGTGCACACTCCTGCCTCAGGAATGAGCACTCTGGGCCTCATCTTCTCCCTTGCCCTGCATTTCTACATTGTGTTTCTGCCTGGAGCCACTCAAAGGGCCTCAGAAAAGGAGGTGATGCAGGGAGCTCCATGATCACAGCTACAGGAGCTAGCATTTTTAAAGAGGAGTGGTAGAGAGACTGGGCAAGCAAGACCATAACTGGGCTCCCATGTGGTACCCTAATAACCCAAGGCTATTGAGATGACTCGGAAAGCTGAAGGGAAAACTAGTGACGGTTTTGCCCATATTATGCACTGAAATGGATTTATTAACATGAGTCACATATTAATCCTTACCTTAAGCCTTCCATTTAGAACTGAACATTTAATTTTCAGTCTCCACTGTCATCCTATAGCTAAGCAGTTATTTTCTATTAAAATTCCAGCAAAAACATTAGCAAAAGCTTTCATCATCCATGTTAAGAGAGGTAAACAGGTTCTCTTAGAATCAAACACTGTTAGCTGGGTGCTCCTTGCCCCACATTGTTCACCATGCTAGCAAAGCAAGACACCAGGGGAAAGAAATGAGCATTCATGCATTTTCTCATCAAGCAGCATCAATGTTATTAAACCCACAACAATGCTAACTGGGCTTTGGTGGAAAATACTATTTTTATCGATGAAGTCCAAGGTCTTGTACAGGAGAGAATACATGAAAATACAGTTTCAGCAAGCTATTCCACACAATCAACACCATAAAAAACCTCATGAGGAGGTCACAGACCTTATTCATGCTATGACATTTGTCATTTCATAGAATCATAGAATAGTTTGGGTTGGAAGGGAACTTAAAAGGTCATCTAGTCCAACCCTCCTTGCAAGGAACAGGAACACCTTCCACTAGACAAGGTTGCTCAAAGCAATGTCGACTTGTAGAGCATACAGCAGTGAGCAGACTCCTGGAGTGTGGAACAGGAAATATAAAGAGCCTGAGTGGTGATGGGCAAAGCTTTCTGAGGAAAAGAAAGACAGAACTAGAAAAGAGAAGAAAGAAGAAATGAAGATGCAGTAAAGAGGACCTAAAGAAGACAATGCACTGAAAACTGTGCTGTAAACAATATTGAAAAGATTAAAGAGAACTAGCTTGAAGGTCAGACTTTATAAAAGTATCTGCAGAGGCCGTGACAAGAGGAAATAGAGAGGGCAGAAGCCACATTTTAAAGATTCGTGATGCTGTTAGAAGAGATATCCCAGTCGCATGTTGTTCATTAAATGCACAATTTTAGACTAGTGATAAGGTCAGACATCAGTATCCAGCTCCTATGTTAATATTTAATACTTATTGACTCCCATTCTCTTGTTTCAGGGCAACATGCTGGAAACTGCCCTAAAAATTACATGGGGATGTGACACATAAATATATGGGAAGACCAGCTGCAAGACTAATTTCTTTGTTGCCTGAAGCTAGATTGATTCGCTTCTCATCTGCAGCTTAGTAGGACCTGTAGGATATGACAAATATTTATGCTCAGTGTAGGAAGTTGCCGCATGTACAGAAAAGTTGTGGCTGCTTCTGGATGCTCCCTGGCTGCTGCATCCATGGTGATGCCATTCAGTGCAAAGAAATGAGCAGGGAGAGTATTCAGTTCAGCCAAAAGCTCCAGTTTACAGCATCACCTTTTTTCTCCTGAACTACATGCCAAACACAGAACTCACGATTCCCCTTGAACTGTTCTGTAGCCAAAAAAGATGCTATCTGACAGCACAGCTTCAGTTATCAATGAATTAGTGAATATCTAATTAGAGATATCTGATTATTGTTTGATAAATGTGATAGTGACAACATGTTATACAGATAATCTGTCCTAAGATACTGCCATTTGCTGAAGTTAGCCCCACATGGATACTGGATGACCAATCACTGTATCTGCTGACAATTCAAATCAAAACCTTTTAAAGACAGGTAAAAGGAAGTTCAACACCTATACTTTGAGGAGAAGGGAGAAGCACACCTGAAGGTCAGGCACATCAGTTGGTGATAAGTGGAAAGCTTGTGATTCAAGACCTCAGTCTGCCACATGTGAAAAAGCCCATAAAGATGAGAAGAATGAATCATTATAGTGCTTGATTATTTTTACACATTCTAACTTCAGAAAGATAGAACAAAGCAGAAAAAGTAGTGAGCTTTAGCATGACAAAATGTGCTTGGCAGTGGTACATATGCTATCAGTGATCTTCTGCAGAAGGTCATGCACTACAGCTGAGGTGCCAGCGTTTGCCAGGTGACTCATTTTGTAGATAGGTTGACCTCAGATAGGACTAATTTCTAAATGAAGCAGGAGAACTGCATGAATCACAGCATGATGAGAGCCTGGAAAGGCTGACTTGAACTCATTCCAAAACTGTAATAAAATGAAAGTATTCAGCTGAATATGGTGCTTGTAATAGAGGCATACTGGTAGCTTTTCAAAACAACATCTTTCCTCTGCAGGACAGATGCCTCATATACAAGTTGTAGACACTTCTGGGGCAACCTTGTTTCTTTTCAGTGTTTTGCTACTGCAGGGTTAAGGGGAGCTATTCTACATGTTTGAAGCCCCAAATTAGTATTAGGACATAGTGCATGATAGAAGGGAAGATATTTTCCCTGCATATCTTATACATTTATCACTATATTTGGGCCTCAAGTGTCCATCCCCTGGAGGGGAAATTTTTCAGGCACACAGTTTTTCTACATAATACTGCCAACAGTAATGTTAAGGGCACTAATTATATTGTTATAATACCTTACAATGTAATATAATAATATGATAATATAATCAATAATTAAATAAATTAAAATAAAATAGTAATAATATATGCTAATGTTGAAATACAATACATAACACTATTAACATATGACTATACTAACAATAGTAATACTAATGAGAATAAATATAACAAGAACAACAAAGCAGAATAGCTTTTCTCTCATCTATGTGGATTCTTTCCTTCTTTGTTGTTCTAGACACAGGAACAGCCTTGCCTGAGCCTTATGTCTTTATTCTTCCTTCTGCCTTTCAAACCTAAGAGAAAGGTTGAAATCAGCTCTTTTAAAATGCAAATAGAGCTTATGGAAGTGCTGTTCTTCATACTGTGGCTCTGCTGCATATCTGGGCAGATGCAATGAGATCATAACGCATAGTCAGAAGCACTTACAGTTTGTCCTGATATCTTCAGTACTTCCTCCTTATATCCAATCCAAATTTCCCTTGTTTGAGCTTTAACCCATTACCCCTTGTCCTATCACTGCAGTCCCTAATGAAGAGTCGCTTTCCAGCATCCCTATAGACCCCCTTCAGATACTGGGAAGCTCTATGAGGTCTTCATGCAATTTTCTCTTCTCCAGGCTGAACAGCCCAAACTTTCTCATCCTATCTTCATACGGGAAGTGCTCCAGTCCCATGATCATCCTCGTGGCCCTCCTCTGGACTTGTTCCAACAGTTGCATGTCCTTTTTATG
>JANRGW010002333.1:0-66943 GCA_024733675.1 Psilopsiagon aymara | reverse complement strand
CCCCCCCCCCCCCCCCCCCCCGGTAATAATGGGGCTTTATTTTCACTTCTAAACTTTATGCCTCTTGCTAATCTTCCTGTGTGTACAAATATGCTTTCTTCATCAGTCAGACTTGGCAACGCTCAGGCCACACTGAACTAGTTCTGGGCAGTACAGCAAGGCTCTCTATTTATCAGCGCCTTTCCGGGGCAGTTTATTACACTGTAGCGGTGACATTTGCAGCCTCCTGAAAGAGCTGGTAAATATTTGGCAGGTTCTGCTCCTTCAACAAAAAAAAAGGCCATATTTTATTTGTGATAAGGCCTGAAAGAAAGCGATCTGGACATGAAGAGCTTGAGCTGTTGGGCAGAGGGTGGGGTTTGTGCAGGATATTCTTTGAATTGCACTCAGTGAAGTCAAATGTTTGCCTGCAGTTTAGGAACCGCTGTTCCTCTGTGTTTGCAAACCGAGACCTTCAAGCCAGGGTTGTATTTTAAGTTGCAGGAGGGCACAGAGCACAGTGGCTGCAGTGGCTGGGTTACAAACCTATGTAATCAGGGCTGGTCAGACTGAGACCGTGCCTGGTGTCAGCTCTGTTGCTCAGTACACACCTTTCACAGGAGCCTGGACACGTGTGTGTTAGAGCCATGCACTCTTAGGACTGAATTCCCCAAGAGTGAAACGTCCAGCGTGCACCCAGCTTGGGACACCTTCCCCTCCCTTCCTGGGCCCATCCCCAGCTGTGCCAGCTCCTGCTGCAGGCCGGCTCTCAAACACACGCAGGCAAACCAGGCATGCAGGAGAATGTGCTTTTTCCTTCCCACTACGGGCCTTGAGGAAATCCTTCCAGCTCCTGCTGATTTCATCACTTCCCTTCCTGAGGACCCAGAAGTGGTGGATCCCTGAGGGGCGAGGAGGAGGGCTGGAGAACCTACAGCAGGCTGCAGGGTGGCTTGTGCCAGCCCCTCTGAGGCTTCAGCCCTTCCTGCAGGTCAGTGACATCCCCGTAAAATGAGAAAGATTGGTGGCATCTGCGTGGCTTTCACAAGGCACAGTGCTGTCCCTCATGCCAGGTACGAGCTTTGCTTAGGAAGGCAGAAATCCCTCAGCACAGGGATTTATTTGCTTTGGGGAAGCAACTGAGAAGGGGTGTGTGTGCATGTGGTGGTACTAACAGGAGGATTGCAAGTGCTAGGATCCCAAAGAGGGGAGTGTCTGATGCTGGCGTAGGGAAACCCTTCCTTGCTGAGCGCAGACTCGGTCTTTTAAATCCCATCACCAGCCTGTGCAGTCACACAAACCTTAGTGTGAGGCAGCAACAGTGTGGAAAAGAAATCATGTGGCTGCAGATTGAAGGAAATGAGGCAGGGTGATGCTGGTCTGGAGACAGCTTCCTCTTCCCTGCCTGATGGACTGTGCATTCAGGGCATATTTCTTTAGCGCTGAACAATCAAACCAGTTTCAAGGCACTGCTTGGTAGACGTGACTTTGTGTGGAGTTTCTTTGGATCTTAGTGCCCTACTGGTTTAGTAGGGTTAGGCTGTTGGGTTTCTCCCTTTTGTGGCAGCAGGCAATGGGCCTTTGTTTTTCCTCTCCTTTGGCAGACATTCCTTCACGGTGTCCTGAACGCCCATGCCGTGGATGATGTGCCCACATTCCATGGCATCATGCAGGATTTCAGTATTTTCCCAATACAGAGTTGTTAGTGACACCATATAGGTCCAGGCCTGGACTCCTCCGGACTCTGAGACTGTGCCTGCTACTGTTGTACTGTTCTAATTACAAAGCACCCCATCTGACCACAGCTTTGGAGCCTTGCTCTGCCAGACCCAGTACAGCATCTGAGAGCTGCAGTGCAGATGACAGCCCATGAGGAATGCACTCTGCTTCGGGTGTTACTTTAAGGAGTAAATGTTATCCCAAACTGTTCGATCTCATGGAAGGGTCAGTCCTGTCCAGCCAGAGGTAGGGCAGGAATTCTTCCCATCCTTTTCCTGGTGGACTCTTGATTAAATGGAATAGTGACATTCCAGTGCTTACAGCTGGTTTGAATCTTTAGAAATGCACTTTTTTTTCAGATCCGAGTATGGAATTTCCTCACACTGTAAAATCTGAAAGCAGATTTCACTCAGTGAGATAGCTTTGTGTGACTGATAGCTAATTCAATCAGCACCCTGTAGGAACCGATATACAAGTGGCCCAAAGGGCTGCTAAAATTAGTCATGGGTTTATGTTTTGGGGAAGCAAACCCCTCTCTGAGAGGCGCTCTGTTGTTACAGAGAGAACAGGGCTTTTGAGCGCGATGCTGTCAACAGGGTTAAATTCAGGTATGCAAGTGCTGTAGTTTAAGGAATAAATTCCAGAAGCCGTGTACCGCTCAGCTTCGTTGCAGAGCGATGCTCAGGTTGGGATAGGCAGAACTGCTGAAACATCTGGAATAATATCCCAGTTCCCCAAAGAGGAATTCTCTTGAAGCGCAGCAGCGATCGCTGATACTCGAGCGGGAGGAGCTAACAGCAACCTCCCCGTGCTGGAAAATGGATCAAGTTTATAGAGTGAAACAGTGAAACTGTGTCAGGAACCATGATTTTGATTAGGATCTCTTGTTTAAAGCAGCGGCTAATTCGGGGGACTGGGACTGCTGCAGGGACTGGTGGGCCAGTTTCTGCCGGGGCCAGGAGCTCGGCTCCTTGGCGCTTGGCTTTTGAGTCTTCTGATGAATTCCAGTGAAACAAGTCGTGGCAAACTGATTTGGAGCTTGGGAGCCAGAATATGCATGAAAAATCTTGTATGAAAAGAGAGATTGTTTCCTAAAGAAGAATTTGAACTTAGTTCTGTTAAGATGTGCCCGATTTAAAACTGTAAAGGCCATTTTGATAGTTTATGAACGATAAAAGTTTCCTCAGTTCCTGCATTATAGGTGCTTTTTACACACTATAAAGCAGTCCTGAAGTCTCAGCTGCATTTAAAATGGTTTTTATTACAAAATCGGCTTTGATTACAAAGATATTTTGGATAATTGTGACTTCATCTGTTAAGTTTGAAGGAAATACTTCTGGAGGAGGACAGCATTCCATGCAAATACAACAGTTGTACAGAACAAGAAACAGGAAGGGGCATAAGCAGAAGGGAGCTTTGGCCCATTTTAATTTACCTTGGTTCATAAAACCAGATAGTGTAATTTGTGGAAAAAATGTAGGTATTTACAGCATCCTTTATTTTCCAGTGTTGTGCATTATCCAGCAGCACAGTTAATGGTGCCTTATAAAGAGCTTTCAGTACATGAAGAGTGTGTGTTTCACACGAACTATCACACACACACACCAAGACCAGCTTGATTTACATTTTAAACCCAAATGATATTGTTTTAAACAACTGCCCTGAACAACAAAATTCAACTGAGTAACTTAAGCTGAATTCCTTAAATCTGAGTTAATAAAGAGCTTCCGCCACCCCATCCAAACTAAATTGTAGCAAAGGAGCATAACTTCACTGAGTCATTTCACAGTATTTGTTAGCTGCAACTCAGAGTGCTACACTGAGATTAGAATTACTCCAAGCCCCAGCCTAAATTTAGCTCTGGGATTCACATACTGCACTCGCTTCACTGGAAGAGCTTGGTTTGCTTGTAGCATATTTGAGCTAGTTTTGCATCTCCCTGGGGAATAAATTACAGCCTGAATGAGAACATTCACACACATTTATGACATTAATGCTGTGTGCAGTCGGAGGTTCTGCAGGCATTCAGCCTTTCAACTAACACTATCTCTACCTTCCTGCCAGGGCTTTATTTGATGTCTGTATTGATGGCCATTAAGGGCAGTGAGACACAAAGAAACAACATTTTCCTGACGGTGTTTCTTTGCAGACATCTGCGAACGCAGTAATAAGCTTCTCACTTTAAAATTTCCACTGAAGTGAACTCTTCTGCTCCCAGCCCAGCCCCGTGTGAGTAACTGCACTTGTGCAGAGCTGTTTCACATGCCCCAAATAAAAACGTAACAAGTCCAGAGTAAGGAAAACGCTTATGAGCCAGTTTAAGGTGTTATGTAATGGTGGTTATATAAAGTTTTGGATGTCTCTATACTTTTAAGAGATTCTTGCCTTCAAAAAGAACATAAACTGTACTTTGATTTCTGAACATCTGATACGAATTTAATCTTAGAATACAAACTGGGCTTGTAGACTGTCTGCATCAGGGAGTGAATTTACAGCTCTCCAAAGAAACAGCAGGTGTGCCTGCTGCTAAATAAAACAGCTCCTGTAAGCCAGTAGAGATATCCCAATCTGCACCAGCTCAGGATTTGTCCTCACTCCAGTGTTGGGGTCTGGTGATGGTTTTGGATGAACAGCCATAAGCACATCTATTATTTTAGAGCAGTGCATACAGAAAGGTGTGGAATTCTGCAACTTTAAATCCTTTTCTGCCTTTGAAGTGTTTTCCAAATGGAAATACTTTGTCACCAGCTTGCCAGCAGTGTTACATTAATGCTGAGTGATGGTCTGTTGTTTGCAGGCAGCAAGCACAGGTTTAAGTGCTTAAAAATATATCTAATGAGGCTGTTGCAAAGCGCAGTAGTTGTGCTGTAAGTTGGTGTTGACTGCAGTGAAGTTGCACTGATTTATTCCCCTGAAGGCCTGACCTGATGGGCTCCAAACATCGGCAGTGTTTCTTTAGGGACCCTGCTCGTGCAGCCAGGATCTCACCAAGGATTCCATCAGAGTTCCTGTGCCTCTTTCATGTGGCCTGTGCAGGAGCTGAATGGGATCGATGTGGTGACTGAGATCTTCCTCTCCTCTCTGCTTTCCCCCTTGAGTTAATCCATACCTGGAAGGAAACAGATTAGTCCAGGTGCGAAAAGTGGTACATCCCAATGCAGCTTCCAGAAATCATCACCCACAAGAATAATTTCCACAGCGACCAAAAATACTGCCAAATACTTTTTTCCCCTTAAATGAAATTTGCTACAGCTTCACTATTCCATGGCTTTGAATGTAGCAGCAGTGCTGAGCTGTGCTGGGTTTACCTGGCAGCCAGGAAGGTAAAGAGCTGAAAATAAAAGTGAAACTGAGTACACTGATGGTGGCGGCCCTGAAGTCAGGTGAACAAGAGGACCAGGGAGTGGGCAGAAAAGGGTTTCCACACTGCACAATCTTGCCAGCCAGTCCTGCTGCCATGGTCTGTGATTGTCTGTAGTCTGTTAGACCAAAGGAAAGTGACCTGCATATGCCCACAGAAAGTGCTCTGAAGAACTGAAACCTTAGTAACCGCAGCAGGGGTAGGAGCACAGCCTCTTGTCCATTAAGAGCACTTTCAGAGAGATTTCCCCCTTCCCCAAGAATTTTCTGTGCACCATATGCAGTACTGAATTGCAGTCACAAACCTGGACACTGCTAGAGCTTTAACTGACCCCACCTCATTCTGATTAAAGTGTTTCATTAACAGTATCTGGCAACATGATTCCTAAATCGTCTGTGATGGAGTTCAGTTATCTTCATCAGCCTAAAGCGGGTCCTTGGTCTGGGCTTCCTCTCAAGGCAGAGGGAAGGGGAGATGGCTCCAGGGTCAGACACATGAGGGTGGGACACTCTGAAGTACAGCTCTCATCACACTCATCAGAGGAGTCTGAACAATCAACTTTTAGTTAATTAATTGCATTCAGCAAATGAGGGGGGTGGTCCTGTGACTTTTACTGCCATAAGGAGCTTTTGGATCTACCAGGTTGGACCCCAAACCAGTGGCTTTTCCAGTGGTTACAGACCTGCATCTGGCAATCTGGTCCCTTTAGAAAAACGTTTCAGGAGTTACCACTGTGGAGTAACACTGATGATAGGAGAGAAAAAGGCACGGAGGTTCTCCCAAACCTGCAGCATTAACGCTGGGTTCCCGGCTAATACAGACTTCATCTTTCTGTAGGGTATTTTACTGCATTGTACGAAAAAGGAAGCATATAAACCTACAACAAAAGACCAACATCTTAAGCACAGAGCAACATAGTTTAAAAGCTCAAGGTCCCCACATCAGTTCTGTGAGAAGTGTGAGGGCACCAGGACCTGTCCAACCTCTCTGTGAGGACTGCGGTTTTATCTCTTCTCTATTGTGTCCTGGTATCCAAAATAGGTGTTTTTCATTAACGCACTGGCAATAAACAGCATGTGATGGGGCGCAGCCAAAACGTTTATCAATTGTTGTATCTGTTTTCTTCCTCAAAGGGCCTTCCTTCAGAGACATGTGCCTCCTCCTGAAATCAAATCCTGTGCACCCTCTGTTGGTTGGTGACAATTGATCTGCACATGCTTTGCTCCAATTGAAGGCTCTTGGCTTGTCAATATTCGATGATTCCAGTGTGTGAGCTTGGCCATGGGTGTTCCCTGATGGCGATGCTGGGGCTGGCAGTGCATGTGGGTCACACGCCTGCCTTGAGGAGCGGCTCTTGTCCCGACCATCCAGGCTCCCCAGGCAGGGATCTCCTCAGGCATCAGAGGCAGTTGTGTCTTAAAACCAGAAATGGAGCTGTCAGGTCCCAGCCTCCTCCGCTTGCTCCTCCCTAGGGCATGGATGCAGTTTGGCCTTCGTGAAGTTATTAGGAACTGGGAATAAGCCATTGCTGGAAAGGTGGGAAAGCGCAGTGAAAAAATGCCCGGATCATGCACACTGTGGCTAATGAAATGTGAATTTACGTGACCACCCATAGCTGATGCACATTTCATGCTTGAGTGCTTCCATGTGATGAGTCCACTGCTAGCAGCAGCAATAGTTCTAATAACATGCTTCATATTTTTGTGAGGACTTTGTACGCATCTCAGACATAAGGGACCTAATCCCAAAGTGTGCAAATGAAGTTCTTACCTAAAGCCATGTTCAGGCAAAGTGAAAACAGCCAAACGCTTCTGAATGACAATAATTAGCTGATGTTTTAATGCTAATGTATTCCTATACTATATACCCTAGATTAATACCCGTTATCAGTTTTGGTGTGAAATATGGGAAGCATAGGTACAAAAGTTGTAATTAAGAAGTCAGAAACCAGACTTTGGGTGAATCCTTTCGAGTGTGTGACCACAGGAATATTCTTATATTTTTTCTACTTACTGAGCCTCAAAGAACTGGAAAATGAGGAGCACTGAACACCTGACAGATCTACTTAAAGTGTCAGGTCAGTAGCATGCTTAAGCACATGCTTAACTTGGAGCATATGATTAATCACATCCCTGGTCCATGGAGTAATTAAACATGTGCCTATGTACTTTGTACAGCGCTGTACCAGCCCGCAGGCGTTCTCCAAATACTGGTGTGCCTGAGAAAGTGGTGAATCAGAACATGGTTTTTGGCTGGAGTTTGGAAATGAGCTTAAAAGAGTTCGTTAGGCACCCAGGACTCATTAGATTTGAATAGCTATGGAAAAGCTGGTCTTGTTAGCTGAACTGCATATAAGGAGCAAGGTGTGGCCATTTACCTATGGGAATGCCGTAGTTTTGTTTAAGTGAAGTGATTTTAAAATCCCTTTGCTTGGCAATTTCCTGCTGCTCTCCTATAACTCTCCCTTCGCGCTGGACAGACCAGATTCTGTCCCAGGAAAGCCCTCGCCAGGCAGCTTCTGGCTGGCAGCTTGTCTCTGAGCTCGCTGGTGGAAGTTTAGGTACGTTCAGAACCGGAGGCAGCACTGGCGGGTTGATGCCAGCAGCACCGATGCTGCTTTTCCTGTCTGGGATCGGTCTGGGCACAGCGCTGCGGTCCCAGTGCGCTGCTGCTCCCTGTCCCTGCACCTACCAACTGCTCCGGTTTCTCCAGCCCTCTGTGCCCGGCGGCCATACCCTTGGGCTAAGCTGCAGCAGTGAACCCAAGAGGTGATGGTGGGTTCCTGGGCAGGACGGGTCTGGGACTCCTCCTGGCTATGGTCTGAAAGTCAGCATGAGCGGGAGACCATTATCAATAAATAGGCTGTTTGGGTGCAAGTCCCCCTCCTTTTGGTGGCTAAGAGACTTCTAATAGGGCAGCTGTGGCCAGACAGCCTGGTTGGCCATGCCATGGTTCATTTACTAGGAGCCATGTAGTCTCTTCTACGCAGAGCTCCTCCCCTGGTGTTTTCCTCCTGGTGTTCTCCCTTCCATGTGCCAACCAGTTTGCTGTTAGTTGTCACACCAGCCAGCTCCCTTCTGGGCTGCTCTGGGGATGTTTTCCCAATGTGCTTGTCTGGCTGTGTGATTTGACCAGGCAGCGCTGCCATCCTCCTCACTGCCAGCCTGAGCCACGGAATGGTCTCTTGCCACTCACGATGGGTGAGACGCAGCAGCCTCCAGAAGACTTTTTAATGACTGATTGTTTTATTTTATATACTTAAAGTCAGTTAGCTGCTTTAATTTCCTTGTTCTCCAGGGCCTCTGCATATAAATGCTAGTGAGGTCACCATAATGAGGCAAGCCAGTGCAGCATCAAACATTACTACTCCAACTATTAAGCTACTATTAGCTCTCTGAATGGTGGGAGGCTCGTTTTCAAAGCAGCCTCCGTGGAAAATCTGCAAAATGTGTTTGCTTATGAAACCTTGTAATTTTCAAAGGGACCCAGTCAAGATGAGCAGGACTTACTAAATGTACCATCTCCTAAAAATATCTGCCTTACCAGCTCCTCTGCTGATGTTGGGGGGGGAGGGAGGTGAAGTGATGCTCTCAACTGAGGATTGCAAACAAAGTGGAAATGTAAAGCCAGGAACTGCTCTTCTTCCCAACCTGTTCATAGCTGATGGCATCTGCCAAAGACTTGGGTGCAGCTGTGCTATGGCGCGGTATCTCTCATGGGCAGGATGGCTGGGATGGATCCTGACAGTCATGGATTTGCTCTCCTGTACTTCACAGTTAATACTTTCTTAGGGACCTCTCCCATAATTTTCAAGGTGGTGATCAGCCCAATCTTGGTTTTGAGAGAAAGAAACTGAAACAAGCTTCTTTAAGGAGGCCACCCCCATATAATGGTCTCTGGAAGCCTGCTTTGCCAGCAGTTCTCCACAGCAGCTCATCAGTTTCAGGGCCACACTGGTATCACTTATTGTCTTGCCATCATGTCATTGGCGCATGTACCTGGAGTCAGCTGCAGCTCTGGGAAGTGTACAGTGCAGAGAGTCCATAGAGCTGTGGTGTGGGTTTGGCTGCTCTGAAGTCAGGCCTGTATCTTTTTCAAGCTACCAAGAGCAAACACTGCTGCCATCTAACACCAGAGGCTGAAGCTCTGGTCTGGCCGGAGCTGGATAGCAGCTGCTGTTAAATGTGCCAGAGTCTCTCCTGTGAGTGGGTGTTATTCATTTGGCAGTACCAGTCCATTCCAGCCGAGGAGCCGTCCCTTTGTTTTGTGTGCAGGACAATTTGTTTTCAATTTTTGTTTCTGAAAGGAAACTGTCAAGACAAAATTCACACTTAAAAAAATGAAGGGAAGCAGCCCTTTGTCTGTTTCTAACAATCCCCTTCGATGACTAAAGCTGGAAGAATTCTAGAAACTGCAATCATTTTCTACCTTCGGTTTGGTTTTGTGCTGTTCTTGCATTTTCTGAGTTTCAAATTGAAGGCACCAAAAGATTTCAGTCCCAAATCACCCCAATAACACTGGTGCTCTGATGATTAAAATCTGGTTGTGCTTTCTCTAGCAGTGGAGCTGGGGCAGCAGGGAGCTGAGAGCAGCTTGGGCAGGAATCCCGTCTTGTAGCACCCGCAGTCTGAGAAGGAACACATAGGACATATAAAGCCTCCATGAAGGGCTTCCCTGGAGTAGCACATTCCCATCCTTGCTGGATTTGCCAAGGACACGATGTCAGTAAAATAAAATCGGCGTGAAATACCCTCCCCAGGCTGAAACCTACAGCAACTATGGTTACCTGCTTTGCTGTACACTGGGTGTGCTCTGTCTGCTGCGGTGGGGTCTGCTGGAGCTGTGGTCTCCCTGGGGCCTTGGTATAACAGCAAGTGCTGAGGGGATCTGGTCCTTGCCTGGGGCTCCTTCCAACTACAAAGAGTTGTTTAATGTCAATCTAAGGAAAGGGAGGGGAGAAAAAAAGAACTTATGAAAATAATATCAGTATGTATCTCATTTTAATCTGAGTCCTGAAAACTACTGGATGCTCATTACGAAGGAATTGATTCCTTAAATGAATGAAGCAGTCATGAGTGCTGCGTTCAGTGTTGGATTGCTGATGCTCTGAGTCACGCTTTGCTTCTTTCAGGCTCTGGCTTTTATGCTTCATTTAGGGCACCAACGTCATTAGCATTCAGAGGGCTTCTGCTTTTCCTTATTATTATTATAGTGCTGTTGTAATTTTTTTCAAAGATGCAAATGCTATTTGGATCAGAATCACGGCTCATGTGTTATTACCAAATCAGGGCATAGGGTTTGCTTTCATTTGACTTGCAAGCCTCACAAGAAATGCTAAATGGAGTTAAGGTGTGGCTTTGTACAGTAAGGGCAGGCTCTCGGGGGTTTCTGGATGCCAGTTTCCCTCCTGCTGCACAGGGTCACCCCCTGTTAGGACCGGTGAGACTGGGTCCATCCCAGCATCCTACAGAGAGTTTATGGGAAGAAACAGAGTGGAACTCTGGAAATCTGCCCATGCTTTCTGTTGAGTCCACCTCCATCAAAATCCAAAGTATTGATGAATTAACAGGAAAGTGTTGCTCCCTGCCTGAGGATGTGCTAGGCAGGGCTGGGCTCTCCAGGAAGATGTGTGAATGAGGGTTGAAGATTCCCAGCCAACTTCTTGGCACTTTGTAGCAGGGAACTTACAGATCATTTTCAGATGCTGCTTCAGGTTCAAGTTGTGAAGTCAGTAGTAACTCCCTAATGAACAAACCAGCTTGCTTACTAAATTAAAAGCAACAGTTGCTGCAAAACTGGGCAGATGTGTGTGAGGTGCTCGAGTTGGGGATTGCAGGTTATGATGCAGGATGTGCAGCCACTGCCTTTGCATTGAGCTGGTCAGCCCTGGGATCTCTGCTTCCTCTGGATGAAGTGCCAGTGCTCACCTGATTGCCAACACCACGAGGTGTTGCTGCTGCCTTCTGCCCCTGCTCTGGGGTATTTCAGGGCTGCCTGCAGCGAGCTGTGCCAGGCTGTGTTTGATGGCAGACGAACCAGCTGGCATTACACTCAAACAGAGCGTGGCGTTTGCTTAGGAGGAGCCTGCGGGGATGACAAAGCAGTTCCACTGTGTCACGGCTGGCACCGGGGCTGGCACTGGGCACATCAGCAGCCGTGTGTGCCAGCATGAGCCGGCAGAGCCACGCTGCAGAGAAGGGACCCTGTGAGATGCTGCCCTTCTAGGGACGAACTGAGCTGCAGCAAGAAAAATGAGGGACTTTCAGGGGCAGCTGTGTTTTACTAACCCAGTCATAATGCCCCTAAAAATCCTTATTGTTCTTGCAATGGTCAACTGTGCCCTTCAGTGCGGGGAGGCCTGCAAAGGAAAGCACCTCGGGAGGGCAAGCGTGGCGGGGCAGGTCTGCCCTCGGGGAGACGTGATGGCAAGTGGGGGGTGTTTCAGGATGGAGGAAAAGGCTCTGCTGGAGTGGAGCTGGAAAGATGCATTAGTGTGAACTGTGCTTATGGAGCGTGTACTGTGTGTGAAGCTCAGGGCACAGAACTGCAACACAAAGTGGGGGAATGAAACAAGCCAAGTGCTTTCCTCCCTGCTCCATCTTGCATTCCCTGCCCCAGCTGCGTGAAATGCAACTGGAGAGATGCACAACCCAACCCCAGAGAGAGCCCAAACCACCCCTGCCTCCAATCACGGTTTTACTCCGCTTTCAGCTAACTGCTCTAGGTCTTTGCTCATCCGTAGCACCCTTCTCTGAGCTTTATTTCTACTCTCAATTTTCCAGCTCAGCCCAGAATGCAGTAATTGCCTGCAAAGAGGCAATTTGTTAAACAGAACCATAATATCAAATTATTTGCCATCTTTATGCACTCTTACTGCTTCATTTCTGAAAGCTTCTGTATGTTGAGGAAAAGTTGTTATTTTCACTGAACTCTGCAACGGTGTTCAAAGCTTTTCTCTTTTTGGAACTCCACCTGGAGTTATCCACAGTCAGTCTGGCCCCACAGCACCAACAGGCTGGTTGGATTACGTGTTACTTTTTTGGAAAGGTTTTGTTTAAGACTTTTATCAAGTTTACAAATCAATATGTTTATCAATTAATTCTGCTCTATAAGCCTATGCCAATAGATTAGAAATGCATGGTTTTGTCTGTAGTGACCACATAGACTTGCTTTTGCATACCACTTGCCTATTTTTAATTGGGTTATAAGGCTCTGGAGCAAGATTTACTCATTCGTTATTTGTTATTCTCAGGAGCATTTCATCTGCTTTGCTTAAAGCTGAATTCTTTGTAAAGGAGAAGTGATGGGAAACCCTGCAGTGAATCCTAAGTCTCGCTGAACGTTGTGAGGACGCTGCCATAGTGACACTGCTCCAGTTAAGGTATGGTATGAACCAGGAGCTGCACCAGCTGCTGTGCAATGTGCTCACATGAAGTCATCCTGCTGTAGCTGTTGCAGAATCCCCAGCCTGCCTGTGTAAGCAAGCCCTAAAGGACAATCCTTGCCTCAGTGACTGTGACTAGATAAGACAAGACAATGGGCACAGGAAAGGCATGTTACTATCAGCTGAGGATGGGTACTGATCAACCAGCTGGGAACAAAGAAACTTGGGCTGCTCAAGGCCCCACAGGACCGCCCTGGAGTGTTCTTCCCTGTGGCTGATTCCAGGAACATTTTGGAACTTTTGGAATTGTTTCTTTCAGGAATTACTGCTTTGAGACCTTTGGTTTCTGAGGCTGCCGTGTTACAGGAAGCCCCAGCCCCTCTGCTCCTGTCCACAAGGATTCCTTCCTCTAGCAGCTCTCATGTCCATCTGATATTGAAATGAGATGGAAGAGCTTGAATGTTCCTTGGCAGGATGGCTGGATGGAATTAATTCATTCTGTTCTGATCGTGATATCTGCCAATCACCACAACTGCTAATGGGCTGCAGAGCAACAGCCAACTACAGTGGAATATTTTGTGCTGAAAACAGGAAGATCGGGAACGAGGGTTTGTGACTTTTTTGGATGTGTTTCTATGGTTCAGTTTTTATCTTCAGTATCACCACCTTACTCAAAATAAGAATATATGTTAAAATAAACACACTTTTGCTTTGAAATACTGGAATACTCCTCCCCAGCTTCTTCCTATCTCAGCTCCGCCCCTGGGAAGAGACCCCGCTCATGGATTTTAAAGCCAGGACGAGTCTGTACCTCTAACACTGGATGCGCACAGAGTAACTCCCGCAGCTCATCCTGAAGCCAGGGCCCTGATGAATGGATCTTTTCCTTACGTGCTATGGGAAGCTGCCTGTACAATGTCTGACAAAGTTGTTGCAGTGCTTTGTATCCTTGCAGCAAGCTGCAAGTTTCCGGTTGTTTCTTGTATGGCCTGCGTATGAAACCCTTCATGTATGTGGCTGCGTGTGGTGAACAGGAGAGCACAGCACAGGGGGTTGGTGCTATTTTTATCCCAGCCGTTCCCGAAAGAGCTCTCCCAGCCAGGCAGGTCACACGCACCCCCTCCAGTTGCCACACTGCCTGTCAGAGCAGAGGGTGGGTGAGCAGAGCTCCAGAGGACACTGGGGACGTGGCCAGGGGCTCATCTGCAGGGTCCCTCCTGCATATGCCACAGGTACACGCTGTGGGATAACACAGTGTAGCTCTTAACGCTTCAGGACATTTCCAGCGGACCCATGATGTGTTTCTCAGTGCCAGGCTAAGCCTTGCACTAAGATTGCAAGAACAAGTTAAGGTTTGGTTTTTATAAGTCCGGTGTCAATCAGTACCTCCAATCTGGCCTGGAAAAATGCAGGAATATCTAAAATAAAGGTGTTTTGAAAAGTAGATGCAGGCATTCATGGTATTTTTCAGACTCAGTCTCAGGTGATGCCGTCAGCTTCTACTGCAGTTAACCTCTGACCCAGCCTTCCATGATGTTGCCATCCCTAGTCTATGCTAAGCAGTATGAACATTAAAATAGACCCTACTGAAATAAAACACCCTGGTACTCACATGCACAGAATTCTTTCCCTGAAAAATGGGTAACAGCAGATGACCTAACTTGAGCCACCATTCACGTTACTTTGCACATCCTTGGAAGGCACACAGCATTTAGCCTGGCAATAGTGCTACAAGAGTCCACGAAGAATAGACCTGAAGCAGCAAAGAGCGAAGGGTTTAGGGTGAGATCCCAAAAGGGAAAAGTGAAAAAGTCAAACTTGCCTTCAAGTGCAAGCAATTCTATGAACGTCACTTCAAGCACCAGTGTTTTGGGCTGCAAGGAGCCTCTCACTGCAGGGGACACTTTCTGTCCTGCCCGGTAATACTATCAGCTGCTTTCAGTGCACATACTCCTGTCCAGAATAGTTTAATGGGGTACACTCAATCAAACAGATATTGTGTGTCAGCCACATAAATGGAATAAAGCCAGTGCAGGAAATACATTTTGGAGACAAATTCATTGCTTTCTTTTACTGAAGCCCTTTGGTACTCGGCTGTAGTTCCTGATGAATGGCTGCTTCACAGAGGAAACACAGTTATTTAGGCAAACTTTGGTCATAATATAAACATCTCATTTCCAGCAAGCCTGAAGAAATCCAAGCTTAAGGAACCTTTAGCTTTAGCAGGTCCTTGTTGGGCTTTATGGTTTTAGTTCAACCACAATCACCCTATTTAACTAAGGGAATGTTTGCAGGAAAGAAACAGCCCCTTCTGCAGCGGGATGGCTGGGCCAGCCTTCACAAGAGCAGGGCCCTGTTCTGTTTCTATTGCCTGGGGTTCACAGCTTGATATTTGGTACTTTTTAAAAAGGAAAACCAAAACCCGCACAGACACCTCCCCTGCACAGTGCCCAGAGACCCCCCTGAGCTTCACCTTAAGCACACAAACTCATCAGCTGATTTAGGAGAGCTGACGTGGGCCTTTCTCTGCAGCATCAAGTCTAGAAACTTTGTTCTGTCCCTGGAGCAGGACTGCTGTTCCTAACCTAGAGCCTGGCAGGCACAAAGGCCTCATTACCGAGGCTGATGCTGCCTATGTGCAGCTATTTGGTTTTTAAAAAGAAAACCCCAAACCATGCTCTTTTCTGTGTAGCAAGAGAAAACACTGTGGTATTCCAGGTAAATACTGTCAGGTGTAATGAGTTAAAGCCCACCTTGTAACTGTCAGTCACCCTCTTCCCTGTTTGTCATGGTGCCTGCCCACCAATCACCTGTGTGACAAACAGGTGATGATGAGTCGTGTACCTGCAAAACATTTCCTGCCTTCTAAGTTCCTGTTCCTGTAAAGGTCACTGACTGCCTCTGTATGTAAGCTCAGCCTGGTTCTTTAAGCGTGGTAGCAGCACATTGCTGAACAAAGAATGAAAACAGAGAAATTCAGCATTGTGGCGACCCAGTCGGTAAAGCAGGGCACCAGTAAGCCCACTGAGGGGCACGACTGACTGATTGATTGGTCTGCAATTAAGAGATGGCAATGAAATTTCCTCTGCACACCCCCAGACTGCTCAGGCTGTTCATGTGCCTCATGAGAGAAGCTGAGCAGTACAAGGCTTCACTGTGCTCCTCAATCTGTGCATGAGCCATTTGTTTTCCCCTTCCACTTCCTGTGACTTTTGTTCAGCATTTTAAAGGAAAAAATAAAGACAGATTTATGGTTTCTATAGGCCATGGTTTACAAATATACTCCCAGTTCCTACCTGATCCACTGCTGATGATTCATTCTCCCACAACAGGCTGACATCCCTCAATAGTGCCAGCATATACAAGAGGCATTTCTAATCATTACATGACAAAGTGGAACAGAAAAGGACTAATGATAAGTAAGTAGGGTCTAATGCCATCTCCAGTGCTCCAGTACATAGGACACGTTTTGGTCACAGCTATTACACATTCATACCACACTACAGGTTACAATATAGTCTGGCATTTATAGGCAGCATAGATCTATGGTACATGTAGTACCAAGCGTTTTGCTCCAAGATGAGAAGCAAGTCTATGGATTCTAGCATGTGGACTTCCAAGTAGTTACAGCTTGCTCTTAATTGGGGAAAGGAAGCCAAAGGAAATCATGTGCATAGGAGTCAAATACCATTTTTAGGAGTGGGAACTGCATGTGTATTTCAAAAGGGATTAAAATAGCCAGAGACTACGGCACTCTAATGATTAATGGTCTCTTTCTGTGAGCTGAGGACACGTCCTACAGAATCTGGCCCTCCTGAAGTACAGTTTGGCCCAGCGCATTTCCAAGGCACAAACTGGTTGGTTATTTTCCCTTAAGTTGTGGATCAGCTATGTCATGTGTCTTGAATTGTTAGCTCCTGTTTCTGCAGTGTGTGATGTACATGAGTAGCTGCAACGCAGCCTGGCCCAGTGGGCAGTGGTGTATCCCCATAGCCAGCAGCCTGAAGACATTGCAGTGAGCGCTCACACCACACACAAACCCTGGTACTGCAGCTGGGACAAAACCAGCCCAACAACTACTTTAAACCCATTCAGTTTTCCTGACTGTCCTTGCCATGTTCTGTAACTGTGCTACTTCCTAACCCCTGCCTGTCCCTCTGGCCAGTGGCCACTGAGCAGTGCCCCACCTCAGCAGGAGCAGGTACTCTCCTCATGGAGAATCTTGCAAGTGGGGGTTATTATTTAACCCCACTCCCCGCAGGCCAGTCCCACCAGGGTAAGGAGTTCTGGCACTCTGGCTGCCTGATGATCTTCTGCCCGAGAAAGCTCCACAGGGCCCTGTGGGTGCTTGGGAAGGCTGAAACCCAAGAGGAGGTGAGCTGGGGGCTGCTTCACGCTCCACCCGCGCTCGCTGTATGGCAGAGAATGTCCAGGCTTAACCTCTGTGAGCCTCCCGCCCCGGCTGCACCAGAGAGAGGAGCCTCTGTCCGGCTCAGTGGGCTTCTGCAGCCCTTAACTGATTTGTGCTGCTAAACAGCCTCACCATAAATGGGTACAAGGTGTTAAAGAAGGATGCGTTAGTGGGAAAGATCCCGCTGAAACAAAGCTTAGATAGAAAACACGTGTGTACTGAGAGTGCACCCTCTCCCCAGTCCTGCTCATGGCCCTGTGCGGAGTGATTAATGCCTTCCAAGACACACTGGCTGCTTTTCAGTACCTCTGCCTTGTCCTCGAGCATCCCTATGGCCTGCCAGTCCAGTGGGGTTTCGCCGTAGGAAGGAGGCCAGCCGAGAAGCTGAGAGGCACCATCAATGCAGCTGCCCAGCATCGTGCCAACACCACTGATGTGCCCATCCACAGTGTTTCTCTTCCAGCGTAGAGAAGAACAGGACACGGCATTACTATAAGAAAACCTGAAAATGACACAAGTGAGGAACTTCTGGGAATTCCTCAGGTTTTTCCAGCTGCAGAGGAGGGTGAAAATTGTCAGCTATAAAAATATTATAGCTTATGCTGTTAAACAAATCATCATTTGTCAACAGGTAGCTGAAATCCATCCAATTGTGCTGGCAGCGCCAGAACTGATTTTTTTCCCAATACTATTGTATAGTTAGCAGCTGGCAGGAAACTGGCAGCCGAGGCTGCGCTGGATGAATAACCCCATGAGCCTCGGAGCAGAAGGCACAGTATCTCATGGAGCAACTGCAGCTCGTGCTGGAATGTGTTGAACAAACGCTTGTTAACAGTCTGTGCACAGGCAGCGAATTGCTTGATGAAAAGGTGCTGGAAAAATGTCATTTAAATAAGACACAGATTTCCTCGGGTTATCAAAAGAACAAGCCAGGGTTTATGTCTATGAATACTAAACTGCAGCAGCAAAGCACCAAATGTTAGCATTTCTCACTCATTGAAATGGGGAGTCTGGTAATAATGAGTGAAATGTCCCAGTGTTCTAAGATAGGAAAGGCAAGCCAGAAAGCCAACAGAGAGAACTGGGTTTATATTGGTTTCACAGCTCCCAAATTCTGCTGGAAAATTTTCCGCTCTTCCAGATGTTTTCTGGGGGAGAGGGAGAGAGATGCTGTGATTTCAAATGCTGCGCTGCTCCTAAGCTGATCAGACTACACTGCACCATCTGGGAGAAGGGAAGGTAATAAGGGAAAGTGCCCCACCAGGAGATACTGCCTCGGGCTGGAGCTCAACGCCTTGTAGAGCAGCGTATTACTGCCCTGCGTTCTGTACTTAACACTGCGCTGGTTCTGTCTCGGCTTTGCAGGCATTTTATTTTTATCATGGGTAAGAGCAGGAATGTGTGTGTCTGTGAGAGAATGAGCATGGGGCTGCAGGCTTCATCTCACTGCAAATCATATTTTGGCAGGAAACCTGCAGGAGATTAAATTAGGGGCCTAGCGACTGAATATTAAAACATTTCAAACTCTGAGTTCCTTTAAATTAGCAGCTACAAAACAAGGAGGGAGTCTGACAAAATTAGAAGGTCCAAATGCTGATGGAATCCACCACGGGTCACTTCTTTATTGATGCAGATTTAAAATGACCTTTTCTATTATTTTTATGAGAAGCTGTGGATGTCAACATGCTATTTCCTCAATGCATTTTGAGTCCAGATTAGCTAAAGTTTTAGGTGTTGGCAGACTTGCTACAATAGAAGGGAAATGCCAATGGAATAACTTTAAACATGATCCAATCCCTGATGATTCATTGGATGTGTTAAAATTTCCTTTGAGACCGTGTAAGTAATGCAGGGACTGGAGTGCAGAGTGCCTGTGACTCAGCTCTCTGCGAGGCAGCGGGAGGATGTCAGAATTACTCACTGGGACAGGAGGAATCTCATTTATCTATTTATAGGCAAGGCTGAGATGAGCTTGTACCATTAAAGAGCTGAGTTTGCCAGTTCCCATCAGGGCAGGAAGAGGGAAGGACCTCACTTCAGCTGTGGAAATAAAAGCCTCAGTATCGGCCTCCTTTTTCCCCCTATTTCCAAACCTGGTGACATGATCCTGCATGTAACCATCACCATGGCTGACACCCTACCCGTAAAGAAGTTATCTAGGAACACATGGCTCTGGATTACTGAGTCTATCACTATTACAGTCCATTACATCATATCACGCTTTTTGGCAGGCTATTCCAGCACTTCATTTTAAATTTCCAGTCTTAATATCATTTATTCTTGTGCCAGCATCATCATTTAGTTTAAACAATTTTTTTCTCTGATCTTTACCTATCAGATGTATTTACTGAAAACAATCCTATCTATCTCCTCTAGTCTTTGTTTTGAGAAACTAAACAAATGAAGCTCTTCTAGTCTCCTCTTGTTCTAAACCCTCTGATCAGCCCCAGTGCCCTTCTCTGTACCTGCTCATCTTCCTTGAACATGAATGAACCTGTATCTTCTAGGATTGTGTTTGCCTTTCCATATCAGATCAGTAGCTCACAGTTATCCCTCGGAGCAAGCAATTCTCTGTTTTTTTCCACCACCCTGCTTTTGTCATTCTCCACTGAGTAATGTGATACTGTGGTTATTCATTTCTAACTGCACATCTTTCTACTTTGTCTATTCAATCTCGGACAAATTCTGTCCTTCAGTTACTGCTGATTGATGTTCTGATCCTCCTCTGTATTAACAAAGCCTGTGTCCTCAGCAAGGTTCTTCACTGCATTCCTACTGCTGAGCCAGAGTCATTAACGAAACAAGCCTGGCTCAAGACTGACCCTCGAGGAGTTCCACTTAGTAACTGCCTCTGTCCAGCTTTCCTCCTTTCCACAGAGCTTATTGTCATTTGCTTTCAGTTCTGCATTTGCCATCCACACTAATCCCCATCTTCTCAACTTCAGCTAGTAATTTCCCATGTGGTGTAATATCAGATTCTTAACTCAAGTCTGGATAGAGTAAATCACCTGTATTTCATTTGTCTAGGAAAAAAGATCAGTCATCAAAGAGAAATATGAGGTTAAGCTGAGCTCCTTTAATGTGCCAGTTCTCTCCAAATCCCGGGATGGAAATCTGCCAGTGCACCTTGATCTGAGCACACTGAATTCTTTAAGCTTTTCTTTCCATCTTACATGTGATAATTTTTATTCCCTTATGTATGTTCCTACTAGAAATCCTGTCTTTGCCCCACTGTGCAATATGATCAACTCTATTGAAAATGCAGGCAAAGTGGTTTTAATTTTTTTAGACCATCTGTAGAACGGTCTAAGCTCAGCGCCATTCCCACTACATAATGACCACATTTCTTCTTTTTCTCTGTAGTATTTATCTACCTGAACCTTCTGCCATCTGTTTCATTTTCTTTTCAAAGTCTGATTCACAACTTTGACATTTCTCATTCTACCCCTACATCTCCTGACCTCAGCAAACTGACGTTGCATGACTGAGGCAAGTAACTGCCTCCAGTCTTGTGCCCCACCACTCTTCTCTGATGCTGCCCTTGTGGCAAAGATGACAGAAGAGCTCATAAAGCAGGTCCAGAACTGCTGGGCTGAACATGTCACTGCAGTGCTCAGGACCTGCTGCCTAAGCTGCTTAGTCAGCCCTGTGGCAGGGTGATGGGCTCCAGCAGAGAGCAAAGCAGGTGGTGGTTCCCCTCCAGAGATCTGATTTCAACCCCTGTGAACTGAACACCCTCTTGCTAATCAGGCCTTCTGCCCATTCCTTGCCTGCTCTCAGTTAACTCCCCCCATGGCTTTGGGGTTGGTTATTTATCCCACCACCCTTGGAGCATTTCCCTTCAGGGTTCGTCCTCTTGCATGCTCCAGCTAGTTTTGGAATCCAGTTTCCAACACATTCAACTCCTCAGCCCTTCAGTGCAATTGATTCCATTAATAAGTTCCCTTAATTTCTCAACATTTGCCCTTTTTAAGATGAATATATTTGGTGTGTGACTACAGACAGCCCTAATGAGCTACAGTTAAAAGCTCCTGTTTCCTTACCAGTCTTCAGAGGCTCTGGGTGACTCACAGCTTGGTGCTTTAGAGACAATAAAAGAACTGTGCTTGCCTTTCTGTGTGTGAGACTCCATATGACCATAACACTTCTCAGTATTAACCAGCATCTTCATTTTATAGACAACTGAGACATAAAGAGCTTGAAGATCACAATTCAGAAGATACTGCATTGTACAAGGAATTAGCCGAGTGCCTAAGGTGAAGTACAAAGCCTGCTAACGCCACTGAGATCACTGCAGCAGTCCAGCCTTGCTCACTTGAAAAGTAGCTGTCTGTGCCAAGCTATTTGCTTTGAATTCTACCTACCTCTTGAAGAAAGCAAAGCACATCCAGGCTGCAGATCGCCCTATCGCAGACACACAGCCCGGACAGGCAGCAGAGGCTCAGCTGACACTCTACAAGGCCAGCATTAGACAAGAGGAGCTGTGCCTTCAAAACACTGCTAAAACATACTACTCACCTAAGCCCATTTAAACCCCAAAGCCGCAGCACTTACAACTCAGGGTGTCTGTATTCAAAGCGGGATTTGAACCTTAGCAGTGGGCCACCAACGCGCTCACCAGTTTTCCCCGCTCCCTTGGAATCACTCAGGACACATCCATGCCTCACCTGTTTCTCACTGCATGGCCCTTGCCTCCCAAACCAGTGTGACATTCCCACGGCACTAAGGCCATACTGCCATCCCAGGCAGGTAGAAGCTACCTTCCACTGCAAACTGGTGCATGCTCAAACCCTGTGAACAAAGTAGCAGGGCAAAGCACATTTCTCTCCTCTCTATTAATATACCTGAAAATACTTTGGAGTGGGAGAAAAATGTGCCCCTCTCCCAAAGCACATCTGCCTTAAATACCCACTGCTCTGCTGGGCACCTACTGACCTTGAAAGTGTCACAGGATTCATATTTCTGTACAGGAGAAACGTCCTTGTGAACAGGCTCTTTGCTTTGGGAAGCACAAAGCAGGCTTGTCTTCCAAGTGTCCAAGCCGCCTTTTCATGTCTGTTTATTCCTTCACTAGCATTTATTTTTGGCCCCAAAAGAAAAACCCAACTCCACATTAAAGGGATGGTGTCCAGTTAAACCCACAGGCTGCACCACCCCCTTTGCAGGGGAAGGCAATAGAGGAGACCAACAGAAAATACAAGAGACAAATCTATTGCCTGTTGGGCACAAACCTGCTTTTGCTTTCTAGTGAGAAGGTAGCAGAGCATCTTCAGAGCAACTGGTCAAACAGGCCAGAGCCTGGATGCCTGAGGCTTTTCTTTGCTCGCAGTAACAAGTCCACGGGCCAGATTTCTATATGTACTGGAAAACCTTTCCAGCTGGAATTGCTCAGGGGAGCAAGACAGCATGTTCCATAATGTCACTCTGTGGCAATCCCAGACTTTACAACATCACCTATCAGTGACAGCAAATCAGAAAGACACCTTTTTGAGCTCCTCTACATTGATCCAGCAGCCCTTTTGGCTACTGAAGAGAGGACAAGGCTTCTTACGCTGTGGAAAAGAGCTTAGGAGGGGCTGCAGGTGATGGCTGCCTCCTGAGACCAGTGCCAGCTGTGCACACACTCCTTCCCTGCTCAAGGCTAGGGCTAAGCCAAACAAAAGCATTTAGGCTACCAGTGGATTACCCCTCACCTGTTTGACTTTGCAGAGGAGAAGTGATCACAGATCCAGTGCCAGCTCCATGCCTGTCACCTCCCAGCAGAGAACTGCAACTGTGTGTGGCCCAGTGCAGCTGCAGAGGGGCCATCAAGGGGTTCATGAAGCTGAAGTCCAAGGCATAAAGTTCAAGGCAGAGGTCCTGTGCTGACAGTGTGTGTGGTCAAGATCTGCATTCCTTTGGGGAGAGGCAGGGGAGGAGAGCTGGACTGCATCAGGAGCTCTTCGGACTGGATCTGAAAGAGGAAACAAGCTCACTTTAGCAACAACTGCATTTTGGGCCACCCATCAGCATTCAGCATCCCATGCCAGGTAGCTGTGCTCCCATCCTATAACACAGTGATTGAGTTGGGCACCTGAGAACAAAGTTATTAAACCACCCTGCTCTCAAGGCCTAGTGACAGCAACCACAGCCCTGTTCACTGAAGTCATTGGGACTCTGGCCACAAGCCTGATTCCTCTCCCTCCTACATCAATACCTATCTTTTAGGTCTATTGGCTTCCACGAAATTACAGCTGTCAGCTCTTGGATGTCCACGAGGCCATGGCTGGGCCAAAACAAATGGGGTAGCAACACTTGGACATGACAGAAACTGAAACCTTGGGAAAGTCCGGGTCTGCCTTGCACACATAGCAAGCCAGCAGAATATTAATGATACATCACTCAGAGTAAGTGCCTCTGGATGCTTGGCTGACTTTGGCAAGGGGCACTTTGAGAAGGATGAAACTGCATTTTCATTGCTGAACTCTTCCTCTGGTAATAAGATGTGCCCCATGGGATGCTGGTAACATTCTGGTAGTGTCTGCAGAGAGCAGCAAGGGTCAAGGGTCTTACACTGCTAAACTGTATATGCCAAACACTTACCCCTGAATATCACAGTCCAGACCCAGGATCTGCAAGCACAGAGACACCCACATGCAGGATATCCTCCAAATAGCCCATGAATCTAGAAAGAGAGAGAAAAAAGGATTTTGTATTCTTTCATTTGAATATAAAACCTTATTAAAATAATTAGAATTGTATCAGTAACTGACAAATTAAGAATTCAGTCAGGGCTGTTGAGGAACCCACAGCATCCCTGCAATATCGAGTATTTATAGCCTACTATGCAAGGAAAGCATCCAGAAAAGCTGAATGATTAGAATGTAATACAGTCATTCCAAGGGAGAAGTCTAGTGCAAGGTGCAGGCAGCCAAGATCTCATGCCATTTTCTTGTCTTGAATTATAAACCCCACTGTAAGTCATGTTTGTGTATTTTGTACAGAACGTTTCGGCTCCTCAGCAGCAAACACCCATTCTATTCCTGCTGAATTTCACTGAAGTTACCAGATTTATACTTAAGCTCAGAGGCAGATCCATATTCCTGCTTTATATAGAAACCTCTCAGCTACCTATACACAAGGATGTGCAGCTTGGCAAAAGAATGACTTGACAGAATGAGCTGAGTGACAGAGCAGCCTTTAGTCTTCATGGTATTACCAGAGCACCTGGAGAAGTTACATGCAGTACTGACACAAGTATGGGTGCTTGAAAAAGCTAACAAAGGAAATAATACACAGAGGATGGGAGGTAAGGAAGAGCCACAGAAAAGAGAAGCAGCTGTACAACATCACAAAGCAGGGGCAGGAGCAGATCCCTGTCTCTCAGCCCTCTCCAGCTCCATGTTACCTTTTTGGTCCCGTGGATGTGATGCACCTTAGACAGAAGCTCAGTTAAGTGTTTCTTTTCTTATTTGTCAAGAGCAACTTTCTGTTAGTTCTGGCAACAAATTCCTTCCCGTGATTAGTACCTGTCTCCTGTGCTGAAGACATTCATCTCTCATGGATCAAATCCTAACAAAGAAAAGCTCTCTTCTTAGAACAGAACATGTCCATTTTTCTTGCTAACATTCCTCCTCACAATTGCCCTGGTTTAGCCTTATGATAATTTTATAATGCAGACCCAATATAACTCATGGTACTTCCCATTATTGTGTGCCACAAGTGTTTACAGAGCCGTTTTTGTGGTAGGTACCAGCCTTTAGATGTTCCACATTTCCTGTTTCACTGGAGCCTATCACACACTGCTCAATATGGAAATGCAAGTCCCTGATTAATTTATACACAACAAAGTACTTCAGTCATTGCAATGATAATGTAATAGAGAACAGCCCATTAGCAAAACCTGGCTATATCTAACACGGACAAATGATTTTCTTTTCATGTTTCCATCAGTATTAAGATCCATTAATCATCTTTAAAAACCCCTACCCTGATCACAAACTGCCTTTACACTTTTCCACTTGTACTACATGGGATAACTGGGCCACCCTTCCTTGCTTTCTCTCACAGCAAGGGAACATCTCTGACATGCACAGAACTGGGTTTCACCACCGCGTGGGACTTCGCAACCGGTCCAACTCCACTAATATTCTCTTTATAGCATCAGAATATAATAGCCCAGTTTTAACAAGAAGAAATCAAGATTCAATTCAGTATGTTCCGAAGGAGTGAAAATTCCTAGCAACAGTTGAAAGGGAAGTGGAATTTATAAATGTCTCTTTCATCTTTATCAAATTACTCTTCAGTGCAGCTACATTTATTAATAACAACATCCCTTAAACCACATTGTAAAAATCCATTAGCAAGAAATGCTTTAAAATGTTCAAGAGGCCGTAACTGATGATTTATCAAAAGCTAAAACAATTAAATACTATAAGCAGAGTGGGCATTTTTACAGGCTGAGAAGCTTGCCAGCAGCTGTTACGATATATTCAGAAATGGCCTGTTTGCATGGCATAACTCCACTTTTTCTTTCATTCCATCACCTACATTAGCAAGGGGTCATGCAAGCTAATAGTATTCTTAGAGTTCTTGTTCATCTCACTTCCGTATGTACTCGCCCCTAAAAATGCTGATGGTCATTTCTAAGTCATCACGTGCAGCATCTGCTCTGAGGCACCAGGCTGCTGCTCTGAATGGGGATCAGAGAGAGGGCACCTGTGAGCAGACCACTGCTTACAGAGGGAGCTCTGCCTCGCTGCATCAAACCCTAACAAGAAGCTGTTTAACTACCCCCATGATGGTCAGACTTACCAAGACTGACCTGAGAGCCACTGTTTTTCCTTTCAGCACACCCCCCTTTCCCCTGCAAGTTCACGTATTCCACTCTTTCATTTCTTCACTTGTGTTTTTAAAGCTCAGTTTAAATGTCAATCACTGTTAAGAAATCACTATGGAAGCACTAGGTACTGAGACTAAATTCAGGTGAGGGGTTTTGCCAATCCTCACACAACACATGGCCAGGCCTGGCTGTTGTTCCTGCACCACGGAAGGTTTGTTCAGGTCCCAGGGGGTTGTTACAGATGGGCTGACTGTTGTCCTTCTCTCAGTTGCTTCCAGTTTGCAGCAGAGAACAATAATGGCACAGAGAGCTCGGCAGCGCTCCGTGCTCATTCCCTAGCCGTGACTGTATCCATCACAGCCTCCCGCTGCAGCAGTGTAAGGAGGGTTTTGACGACATTCTCTTTGTTGCTGCAGAAGGCACAGCCCGAGTCGGGGATTACAGGGAGAAGCGAGGGGAAAGGGGTAGGAGATGCAGTCGCAGCAGGGAATAGTGGAACAGCAGCTCTGGGGTCTCAGTCCACCTTGTGGGCTGCATTAAGGGTTTGCTTAATTGCTGACAGATCAGCCTACGCAGGTTCTCCTCTCAGATTTGATATTCCCTAAATCCATTAAAAGATGCCAAGGCAGGGTCAGATGTTTTCTGAGGCACACACAGAGCAGCCCAAATGCAGTCCAATCCTTCTAGAGAGAAAAGTTCTTTGCACCTTGAAGCTCTATGCTTAATTCACTGCAGGGCAATAGACCTGTAACACAGGTGACCCTGTTCATTTGCTGGGTTTCACATAGGAGGGTGAAACAGTGGCAGAATAAATCAGTGGCAGAATGTATCTTGTGTGGTCACACACAAGCCAATCTGTAGGGTGTTTCCAGTCCCAGGTGAGACCCTTGACTGAGCACAACTAGAAAACATGTAAGTACACGGGCCAGAGCAGAGATCTGCAGCTACAGCTGCCTGATGCTTACCTGGTGAAGTGCAGCACATGGGAGGGGAAGAAGTTAGGAATGAAGTGTACATTCTCAACACTGCATCCCTGCTGCAGAGCTTGTGGCTTGCAGGCTTGGGCAGAGCCAAAGGCTGAAATTTCCCAGGTGTAAAGACAGATTGTGTGGCATGAAACAATGAAAACTGGATGTCAGTGCTCGAGCTGGTGGGTCCAACTCATCCAGCCAGATGAAAGCAGTCCAGACCAACACTGGTGAGACAATACTTGGCATCTCGCAGGCACAATCATTCTTCACTGCAACATCCCCCTCCTGGTTTGTTTTCTGTTTTCTCTGTTGCTGACCTCCAGTGATGGAGGAAAGGAGCTGGAGGTGGAGAGGAAAAAGAGAAGGCAGTGGATGGTGCTGTGAGCAGGAGAGGGGCCTATAGGAAAGGGAAAGAGAGGGAACAGCTGTGAGGGCTGGGAGGGAAATGGAGACAGGGGAATGAAATAGATATGCTTCCCCTTTGGGAGGATGGGCCGAGCCAGTCTGAACAAAAATGAGCTACAATGAAAGGGAGGAAACCAGAGAAGAGAAGAAAGATGGAACAAGGGAGATCACAGAGAACAACAGGAAGCAGTGCTAAGGGGACAGAGATGAAGGCTGGGGCTTGTTGGGGAAAAAGCAAAGAGAAAAAACTTCAGGAATATTGTGTAAAAGACAGAGAATAATAAGAAAAAGCCCTATAAAAGTGCCAGCTACCCAGCTGCTGTAAGTGAAACTCCAGCACACTTCAGTCAACACCACACCACTGATCAGCACCAGGGGAGGAGGTTTGGGGCTGGTTTTCAACTGCATGGAAAGGCTTTCAGCAACACAGAACATGAACTCCAGCTTCCACTGAAGTCAAAGGGCTTTAGAGGTGCTTACAGCCACAGAAAAACAAGACCCAGCCTGATAAAGCCCACTAGACAAGATGCCACATTCCAACCTTGAGAACAACCAGCCCATCACCCTGTCTGACTTCCACCTCGAGACATGGGGTGGTAACACCAGCACATGGGGAGGGGGCACATGGCAGCCCCTGTGCCAACAGCCACTGCCCAGCTCTGCTGGCATTGGACTGGCTTTGGCTTTGTGCTCCCTGATGAGCACTGAGCTCCTTGATTTACATAGCTAAGCTTGAGTTGGGTAAGAGGCATCCGCTTTGCTGGTTGAAGTGAAATGTTTGGCTTATTGGCATGGCTTGTTTGCTTTGGCTCTCAGTGCTCAGTCGGTGTTATGAGAGAAAGCAATAAGAACGCATTAAATACTAGGAAACAACATTAAAACAACATGGAGCAAGCAGTGCAAACCAAGAAAAGCAAAGGGGCCGAGTATGGAGACTGCCATTCCCTCCTTCAATCATCCTCCTCTACATGAATATGGAGAGTGTTACTCTGGAGGGGTGGAGGGCTGGTGGTCACCGCACGGCTGGGCAGTGACAGATCTGTATCCGAGGTTGGCTCCTTCCCTCAGTGCCAGCGTGGCTGCCGAGGTCCAAAGTGGGACATTATCTAGCTCTGATGCAAGTTGACAATTCCAAAGTACTGAGTTCCCAAAACTCTGTCAGACTTTTGCTTTAGTGCAATCTCTCCAAAGAAACACGTGCCCATCCTCAGCCATTTGCCCTTTCAATCTATGTAAACCATCACTAAGAGAAGTCTGTGCTCCACTGCTCACCTGAAGTGCTCTTCCTCTCCAGGACTGTGGATTGTGTGCTGTATTCAACCTGTGTTTGGCTGCAAGTACTGGCTGGATTGCCACAGATGTTGAACTTAATTCATCATCTTCAAATCCTAATTCAGGTCAGCAACACATATCCACCCACTGCTATGGCTCATTAGATACATTTCAGCTCTTCCACTGCTTGCGTATGGCTTCTTGATCATCTCTGCAGTCCTCTGCAAACCTTGAGGCTTGTTCCACGCAAGTGCCTTTCCCCCACTTGCAGCTCATCACACCCTGGACAACGACATGCCCCAGCAGCCACCCGCCCACGGTGCAGACTGACAGCAGCTCAGCTCCTACAGTCCTGCTGAGCTCCTTCCACACCGAATCCTTCACTTGCCATGCTTTTGCCAAGACATCACTTTGTTTCGACCATAGAATAAGGGGCAGATCCCCACCACAACAGGAAGGAACTGAGAAGGACACATCTATCACCTGCCCAGGCCAATGCTTGCTGCTCTACCCCAGCTTTTGCAGCTCAGTCACATTTCTTGGTCTCTGCTCCGGTCTCCAGAGAGGACTCCTGAGGCCCTGGGATCATTAATTTGCCTGTTTTGTAACTGACTTGAGCAACAGCTGTATCCTTGTGTTTCTTCTGCACCATGGAAACCACAACTGCACGCTATGTCTGGGCAAAAGGCAAGGTGATTATTGGGAAGCCTGGACTTCCTAAGGAAACAAAGCTTTACATGGGATCACAGCGTGTGTGTGTGTGTGTGTGTGTGAGTAGTTCCTGAACATGTCAAACAATTCGAGTGAGACAGAGGGTTTCTCAAAAGCTCAGAAGCTCCCAGAGGTGCGCTGGAGATGACAGATGGAGGATACAGACACCATTAGTATCCCCTGAGGAGGAGGCAGCAGGGAATGCTCCCTCCACATCAGACAGCAGAGACGCCACAAGGGTGAACACTGCTCATTAGACCCGCGGATCATGAAATTACTCGTTAATAACCTCTGTGTGCCTGATCACCTTCTCCCGCCACGGCTCCTGTCTGGAGCTGGACCCTGCACTCCTATTACACTAACATGCTTCCTCTTAACCTCCCCATCACCCTGAGGCCTCAGTCTCAGGCCATGAGGGTCCCCAAGCGTTACCACAAAATCAGTAACACAGAGAGCAAGAGGATCAAGGCACACGGTGATGGGAGCTGCAGCGGGCGACCGCTGTCCCTCGGCGCATCCATTGTTCCTGTTCAGAGAAGCAGCTTTGAGAAAGTGGTGTAAATTACAGGAACTGGATCACTGGCTTCAACAATGTCAGCACGTCCCTTTGAGGGCATTCACTCCCCCTACACCATGAGACGACAAGTTATTATTTAACAGCAGAGCTCACAGAGAGGAATGTTTTTCTGTATTCATGACCTCTAACAAGTATAGCAATTGTTTACCAACCTCTGAGCAATCCTGCAGTAGCTATAATGTAATAATTATAGAGAAACCTTCCTAAAAATACATTTCTGGTGCATCAGCAGAACTCGGCAGGCCCCTCCAGCTGGCACTGAACACAGGAGTTAAGCCCAATTTGAGAATCAGATCATGCACTACATTTTGTGCAGCTGTGCCAAGACTCCGGCGAGGAGCTCTGGTGCAGATGCCTCGTGGTGTCTGAGGAAGATCAAGAAGTAGCAGGGAAGCAGGCAGGCCCAGCCACAGGTTCTTCCCTCAATGGTGAACAATGGTGGGAAGCATCGGGCCCATTTTCAAGCTGAGGTTCTGGAAACCAGAGCACTAATGTTTTCTGAGCTGGCTTCTGACCTGTTGGTGTCTGGGTTGAGAGGTCCAGTCTGAGCCCAGGCTGTGCTGGCATTTTCTGTGGAGTGAGATGATTCATTAACCTATTCCATCCCTACACATTAGAACAGCAACTGGAGGCTCCTGCAAGAATCAGTTCTTCTCTGTGCTCAGTGTTAGCAAACTCCAGCTCATGTTTCTGAAGAAGGATCTACAAGGGCTTCAGATGCTCCTACCTTGCAGCAGAACCACCTCCGCACTCAGAGCCCCAAAGATGACCTAACCCCATCACTGCCACTTCAGCTCTCAGACTGTGAAGGGGAATGCCAGGGCATTCGTTTTCCTTTTCTTCCAGCACTGCTGCAGTGCAGCACTTCTGGAGACAAGCTGGATTCTTCAGAGACTCTGTGGTACCTTGGTAGCCCCTAAATGCTTCTGTGCTTCAATTTCCTTACCTGCAAAAAAGGCCAAGATGAAAACCCCTCAACCGAGGGTTATGTTCAGGTTTGGAAAACACGTTTAGCACCTGAAAGAAGGTTTTTGTGGAAGCCCAAACTGTAATTTATTGCTTCAATTAAAAAAGCATATGTTTTACAATCCACAGTCTGTGTACACTTCTGCTGCTTACAGCTATCTCTCTACAAAGAGCTCAGCTCTGGTAGCTCATGGATTTGGCACAGCTTGTTGAATGCGCCGCCCCACCAACCTTTCCACGACACACAGTGCTTCTGTGTAACTTTGCAGGCTGTGTTTGACTTGTCTGAACTTGAACAGTCACCGTTGATTGATTGGCTTCTAAAAATACCCACCCGCCATGGTTCGAAGTCTAGAGAGCTCTTGTTGATTTAGATGGAGACCTTCCTGCTGGTCAGAGGCTGACACAGAGCTGACACCCGGGTGCTGCTCTGCCTCTGGCCTCTGCCTTCTGCCCAGGAAGGGACCAGCAGAGACCCTGTGTGCCAGGCAATACCCACAGTGGGCAAAGCCCTGCCCCATACCTGACTCCTCTTGGTACCAATGGGCAGAGTGAATGGCAAGATGAAAGCAGGCTCACAGGTCCCTTCCCTTCCTGCATCCCCATTTCCATACTCCCCTTGCAGCTATTGCTAACAAGTGGGATGAACTGCAGCTACCACAAGCCCAGGAGGTGCTGTAAGTGCTCCCACAGCAATGGGAGAGTGCTGAGGATCAGGTATACAACTGCTCAAGAGAAAGGGATGGCACTGTACACTGGAGAAAGCTGCAGACACATGATTATTGCTACAACAGCCACCAGGAGAAAAGCCAGGCTACAAGCTCTATTGGAGGCAATGGATGTTGGTTTATAAACCTGTCACTACTGGCCATTAAGCACCACTGTTGCAGCTCCAGGAGCCCATCCCCAAGCCAGCTCTGAGAGCTCTATTACAGGGTGTGAGGCCAGGATTTTTCCACCCCCTGATTACTGCAGCCAAAGCCTCAAAATGCATTTTGGAAAGGGGAGGGTGTGCAGGGGTGGGGGAGCCATGGTTTGAGGAGAGAAGCCCAAACAGCCGCAGAGGAAAAGGAGGGGGCACGGACACAGTCAGGAGCAAAGCAGTCTCTCCGCTCATTCCAGCAGAGATGCATTGACGCCAGTGTGTGGGGCGCTGGTGAGGAACGTGGCAGCACTGGGCTTGCAGGAGATGTGAAACCCAGACAGACCTTCAGCACCACGCACCACCACGGGCAGGTCCCAGCCCCGCTGATCACTCACCTGCTGACGTGGAAGCTGACAAAGCAGAGTGCAGACTAATGTATACGTTGGAGGTTGCCACGTTACTGGATGCATCTTAACACAGCAGGATCTTTTCTAAATGATGTATTACAGCTGAGCTAAAACCTAAATAATAGAGCCTACTTTTGGCTCTCTGGAAGATCACAGCTAGACAGTTGCCTATGGAATACCAGGCTAATGGAAGAAATTAATGGTATGCTGGCAGCATACAGGACTGGAGATGATCACTGCAGCCAGACTCCCCTTTCACAGCTTCACATGCAATCCCTTTTGTCTGTGGGTTCCACAAGGGAACCCTGGCCCTGCTGTTCCAATGCAAGCTCTGCAGAATCCAGTTGCTCTCAGGCCCAGAGTCCTCCTCATTTACAGTATAAGGGTATTCCATGATAGTTTACAGTCATTCTGTCAACTAAAGATTTCCTTACATTTACATAATGTTCTGCCTTCTGTTGCATCCACAGGAAGCAGTGTCCTCACTTCAGCTCATGCTGAACAACCCACGCTCCTTTGGTTAGTCCTTGTTAAGTGTCACCTGTTGTCCCAGTCACCTTCTGAGTCCCACTATGGATTTATCCTCCCAGAGATGATGATGAGAACTGACCATGGCTTTCCAGATAAAGGTCTGGCCATTCCCTGTGCAGTGGCAGGAGCACTTCCTGATCTTTTCTGGCAATGTCTTGCCCAATAAACCCTATGATCTCATTTGGCTTTTGTGTTAAGTTTTAAAAGGGGTATAAAGCAGGCTCTCCAATATTTCACTTCATTTTATTTACGTGTTTGTTATCTGGAAAGAAAAGGGGTAGTTAAACTGCCTTTTTAATTAAATTCCTTTAAATCTTTGAAAACAATAAAGAACGAACGACAGCAAACAAAGCAAGGCAGAATCACCATGTGTATGAGCAGAGGTATTTTTTCCCGTAACACATTAATATATAAATCTCTCTTCCAAAAACTTGCAACATTTCTCAGTTGCTCAGTCTGTCTCCTGGGTAACTTCACACCTCACAAGAGGAGCCTTGTGCCTCCTCTCTTTAGTGGACATGAGTCTATTGAAACTCTCCTCTAAAGAGTATTCCTAATTTCTTGAAGGTGAGAAGAGCTTCTGGTCCTGCATCCTTCACTCTTTGTTTCTCTCCATCTTCACACAGCTTATGAAAATAAAAGGCTCTGAGCAGCAACAGCTTCATTAAACCAGGGGGGTTGAGCCGTGGTCCCTTCAGGCACACGGGCTATTTCTATAGGCCTGTGAGAAGCTCCTAATTTACATGAGCAAGGAGATAGTAAACAGGCTTAGGTTTGCTGTAAAAGGGTTCAAACCTGCAGTGTCAAATGTTTTGAGCTCCACAAACTGAAAATAAGGTTGGAAAACACTGGCTTAGCCTAAATATCCTGTCAAAGGTCCTCTGCCATCAGCACAGCCTCTATAGGATGAGATACGGCAGAAGGTGTGTCTGTCTGAGGACTCAGACCCATAATTCAATCAAATCCATGGTGCAATGGTTCTGACCATAATGAGATGTGAGCACAGAGCTGCACCCTGCCTCCACCCCCTGATCTGAGTGGTCAGAGCATTAGCCTCAAGAGACCAGTGCAGCTGGAAGCACTGATCTGACCAAACTTGTCATCTGCCACTGCTACGGCTGGCGACAAGTAGCACAGAGCAGATGTCAACCACTGCAGGTTACTGCACTCAGACCCACCGGGCTTTAAAAAATCATGACATTGAGATGGGAACGTGTTTGCCATTTTCACTGGAGCTGAATGGGGTATCAGGAAGATGGTGTGCGAGCTGCCCACAGTGACCTGCGCAGCCCCAGGCACTGCATTACTCTGTGATACAGTCTGTACTGCAGCAACACCTCTCTCCAAAATGAGATGTTTGTGGTAGCTAATGCTCTGCAAGTACAGAACACTTTTACTGCACATTCAGCCTTATTTAAAGTACTGATTGCAGACATGGAAGACTGCTGGGTGCCGAGGCCACTTCACTGCCTGCCAAAATGGCTCTCAAACGCTGCCTGCTGCTTGCTCTTTACTGATATCTACTCTATTTTCTCTACAACTTGCCTGTTTTCTTTTTTCTTTTTTTTTTCAGTTGTTATATTCCCTTTTTTTCCCCAAAACAAAATCAGGAGACAATGCTTTCTGTGTCTCCTTCCTCAGACACCACCGCTCTCTCAGGGACCTCTCAAACACCAACACCAGAAACCAAGTCCAGGAATTGTAGGTTGCAGTGAATCTAAAATTGGTGACTTGTCAATTTTAATAGCTTTTAATTTCCCAACTGTCTGCTTGGGTTACACACATAAAACTTCTAAATAATATGCCTTCTCTCTCTCCCTACATAGAAAACCACTGTGTTTCCCTATCCTCCTTACAGCCTTACAGTATGTGACCTTTAGCTGCTCTTATCGAGTCAAGGAATTCATTCAGCTTCTCAGCAGCTCCAACCACTGACTCTCCATTCACATCCCTCTAAAGGCCCCACCAACTCCTTGATCAGTTTAGAAAGATTTATACTTGTGTGCCCCTCCATATCCTTCCTCCTTAGGTTTTGATTTACCATCCTAGCTTCCTTAGCACTCTATAGCACTTCCTACATGTTTGTCTTTATAGCTTCTCATTTTCCCTCTTTGAAATCACCAATGAGTTGTGTTTCCTTAATGGCAGTGGGAGAGAGGCCTTTGCAAGGAACTCTGCAAACCTGAGCTCCAGTGGAACCCGAATGGCATTTTGCTTCTGCTGCTGTCCCTAAGCACAGGAAGGACTTTCAACCCCTATCAAACTTCCTTACGCAGTTCTCAGACCCTTCTCTGCTTTTACATTTCCCGTGCATTCACTAAAGGAAAGCTTTGTGCCCTCCACAAGCCATGAGGAAATATGACCTTTTTCACCTATTTTCTTGGTGCCTCCCTCCACAACAAGCTACCCAACACAGGACCACTTTCTCCAGCAGAGACAGTGCCACAACTGCAAGACTTTGCTCTTCGTATTTTCCCCTCCTGGTATTTGTGATCAATCTGTTACAGTTTGTATTACCCCATTAAAGAAACGGGACTAATGGAAAAAGGCAAGGTCATGATGGAGAGGGATCTGGTTGGGTGACCACCACCCAAAAGATCCCCACTGGAGTCTTTTAGAGTCACACATGCGCTGACCTGGAGGAAAATGATGGATCAAAGAAAGCCCAGCTGCTTGCTGGCCAGACCTGAGGTTCATGTTCCTGATCTTTTAACTCAGCCTTTGAAGTTACTTTCACATTTATTCTCCTACTCCTAAATATCACCTCTGCAGGGATTAAAGCTGCTAGTAAAATATCTCACAAATGTTTACGATCACAATTACACCTGTTCCTAGAAGAATTTCACAGTCAATTGAGTCACATTATTCTTTTCATACTGGCTTTTCCTGCCCTGGTATCCAGATTTCCCAACCACATGAAGTGAGAGCCCTGCAGATTATGAGTTCAGAGTAGTCTTTAAAGTGTTTTAAACTCAAATCCTCCCTAAATACAGACACACAAGTCAGGCAGAAAATGGAATGTCTTTAGCTGGCTGAAATGCAAAAAAAGGGAGAAATGTTGTCTGTAAATGTCACCTCTGCAAAGGACCGGGATGTGTATGGCCAAGAACTCAGGCCAGCTGCTGTAAATGCTGCAGAATCCTGGATTAGATCAATTTTCCCCAAACTAAGGCATTCCCACTTTAGATCACACAACTTTGATGCCTTCGGGGGGAATTTCAGTTACCATGTGAGTTAATACTAATCTGGATACAACCAATACTCAAGCATGCAAGACGCTGGGCAGAAGATCAGGGGAAAATCTTAAGCTTTCTTTGGCATTTTTTCAGCCTGAATTTCCCAACAGGAAAACAAAAGATCGGCACTTAGGGGTGAAATCCCCCCATGACACAAGGAGGCTTGCCTGTTAAATTGCAGTTGCAGCATGCACAGTCAGGCCATTTGGAAGTAGACTCTACAAAGTCTAGCTAGAAGCAGGGATAGGAAATAGAGCCCTACTCCTTCACAGGAAGCTGTTGAGAGTCCCCATCAAAATCACATGGAAACCTCAGGGGCTGTAAGAAGGGGAGAGTCTCGATGTGTAAAATATTTCGGGACAGAGCTCAGTTTTACTCGAGATCACTGCCTATCAACTCCTGTAACCTGCTCCAGCTGTTAGTGCCAAGCGGCAATAAAACTGTATCCATGTTCACTCAGAAATCATCTTGAGATGCCTTTATGCAAAGGGAAATAGTTTCACATCCTGCACATCAGATTTTACATGGAAACATCTTTCAGACTGCCAGTGTACAATGATTTTTCCAACAAGAAAAATCAAGTCCTGTAGTAAAGGCTAATCTAATCTAATATTGAAGTTCACAAGGATCACCCCCCACCTTTGAATGCTCCTTAAATAAATAAGGCTGATAAAAGATTATACAGTCTAACTGCATGAAAGAGCTGACAGACAGCAATGGCACTAAAACTCTTTGCCACAGAGACTGGAATACCACAGTTATATCCTCCTCTAGTTCTAAGGAAAATACAGCTTATCTTTTCCATTGGGATACAGTAACATCCAGCAAAATGCTCAATAGTTATAGCTGTGTCTTGAAAGTCTAATTTCACAACGCAGTAAAAACAGATGCAACACTTACAAAAACTGCACTGCAATGTCAAACAACACTGCCAAAAAAACACAATGGCAGGCCTTGGTCCTGCAAAGCCCCACATCAGTCACTCTGCACTCCCACACATTTGGGAGAGCTTTCCCAAAATCAGGGAAGCTATCGGCCTTCTGCAGGATCAGGGGACTCCTCTACTTGCTCTGTTGGTGGAGAATTAGATCTGCTCACTATATAACCTTTCAAATAATATCGAATTACCTACAAGTTACTAAAATTAGACCAACAAATAAATTACATTGTAGCTGAGCTGATAAAATGTGACTGTTTACATATGACTTAATCCAAGAACTAAGATTAAAGACCACTTCAAACAGAGCCTTTGCCCAGTATGTCATATAAAATTCTGTTTGGTTTCAGCAGAGCTGAGAGTGACTTTAACAACCTTGTTACTCACAGATAGGAATGGGAAAGATCCTACTTGGCACCAGGTGTGCCATTAATAACAACTGGGGATGCAGGGGAGCTGCAGGAACGACCTAGCTCGGACGCCAAGGAGAAGCTTGGAGCGCTGGAGCTGTGCCATGTCTGTGCGCAGCAGGACAGAGCAGAGCTTGTGCTTCCCTCCACCGGGTTACCTGCAGGGACAGGAGCTCGGGGATCTGCCTCACCTACTTTCCCAGCTCCTTCCTCTCTGAAAGCCTGTGCTGGATCCATGTGAAAATAAAGCAAATACCCCCGGGGAATCCAAAATTTCCTGAATCAATGTTTTCCAGGCCTAATGAAGTCCCCTCCCTTTTTGATGGTTTGTGTCCTGGACGAAACAAGGCACGAGGCTGATGCTCCTCAGACCACCTTTTCCACAGCAAGGGCACCACATGCATTTCCATAAGCCCACACTGAAGTCCCTGTCCAGAGATATGCAGGAGGAGGCCGAGTGCTGCAGAGCTGCCCGAGCTGGCCCTGCAGGGCTGCTCCCTGGCACCTCCTGCCCGGGAGCCGGACGCAGGGCTGGGCTCAGGGCCAGGCAGATGGGCACTTCTCAGGATCACCAGCATCTCACCTGGCCATTCCCGTACCTTCTGCCCTGCCTCCCCCCTGGGCGTTCCTCTGCAGTGCCCTGTGGTCCTGCTATGGCTCATACCTCCTAACAAGCATTTTTCTGCTGGGACGGGAGATCAGATGCTCTCAGTTTATGTAGTGTTGGGTCCACGAGAGACCTGCAGGCACTATCATTGAACCAGAGGTGGTGTAGAAGTGTGCTGGAGTGGGAATAAGGTCCAAGCCTGTAGGATGCTGAGCCATTGAGTGAAGCACCATAAGGTCCTTTCCACTCATCAAAGGCGGAGTGCCAGCACCACGGGCTCTCCTGGCCTCACCAAACTGCACAGAGGCAAAAGAGAATATCTGCTTCACACTAAATGCATCTATCAACTATCTTTAAACACAACTGTAGAGGCTTTCCCTGAGCTGCTTCCCTCATCTTCACCTCCCATACAGCCCCAAGGTTCCCCAAAATGGATCAGAGGGACTTAGCACATCAGAACAGCCTCACCACCAGTGTCCACACACCACCAAAGCCAGCGCAGCCAACTCGACCACTTAAGAGTGAATTATCACCCAGTGGTTTGTGGTAGGGAAGACAGAGAAGACAGGGAAGATGGGCATTTCTTTCCCTGTGATCTTTTTAAAAGATGCTTGCTATAAATCTCTTAGAGGTAAAAAACAGAAGAAAAGATCTGGAATTCTCCCTTCTGCTATGCAGAAGATAAGCTGTTATGCAGCATGAAAGTCCTTCCGAGTTTTTCCTAGTTCCCATTACCACAGTGCCCAAATATCCCATTGTGAAACAAAGGCTCCCCCAGCGAGGTACAGTGCCAATGCACAAGACACATCAGGGGGTTCATAAAAGAGAAGAGCAGTCCTGGCACCTGATGTTCTGACAACGCTGTGCAGCCGACCTTTGAAAAGCAATTCCAGAATCCTTCTCATCAAGACAGAGGCTCCTCAAATCACTTCTCATACTTCACAATGTTGGTCAGATCTCTGTCCTGTCAGTTTTGCAGTGGAATTCAAGTTTATAATTCATACTCTGTAGCCTTCAGTTGCTGTAATGTAATTCATGCTTAAAATCCAGTCAGAGCATGCAGAGAATTCTCTTCCCACTTATATTGCATGTGGTTTACATTGTTGAGTTTTTACTGTATATTCCATGCTATTAATACCTTGTGTTTCTACAGCATCTCCCAGATGAAGGGCTCAATGCACACTAGAAATGTAAATGAAGCTGCAAAACCAAGACTGGCAGAACCTCCATTCTGCAAATACTCAGACAACTTTAAGTTGTCTTTAACTACTGAGTGGTGCCTTTCTGCTCTTGCATGAAGCCCATGTTCTTCTGCAAAAGGCTGCCAAACCGGTGCAGGACAAGACTAGTTTATCCCTGCAGCTCCTCTGGCAGGCACAGGGTAAGTGGCTCTGAGGTTGCTACCCTTTTCACAACACAGAGCCAGGGCGTGAATGTATCCATTTCCTTGGGAAGCTCTGGAAAGAGGCAGAGCTGAAAAATCCAGCTGTGCAGCCAGCCCCAATCCAGCTCTTCTTGCCTGCAAGTCCACAGGGCTTTACCAGCACACTACTGTCAGTACCAGAGGGAAATTCTCCTCAAGGTGCTGTGAAATAGTAAGAGGCTGGGAGGCAGGACTGAGCGTGCTGACAATGACTTTTCTTTGCACAGAGCTGCCATGTGCTTCGGTTTTCCTGGATACTTTTTCTCCTCATACAAATTCTGCCCGGCAGAAGCAGTGACTTAAACACTGGCTTAGGATTCCTAAGATATCCAGTGGCCAGGTTAGGGGCAGCAATTGCTGGACTTCTGGCAATCCTTGATTTTCTCACATACACAGGGATCAGCTCTACAACACGCATGAATCCCTGGAGATCTGAGCCTGCTCTGTGCTTCTGCAATAATCCCAGTGTCTGGTACTACCATGCATGTACAGATCAACTGCACAGATCACACACACCGGATGCTTCCTGCAAATGCCATATTCACTGTGCCAATAATTAGATTTCTGCAAGAAAATATTTACCTCAGGTTGACTTTCAGCAAGTCTTCTTGTGCCTCAGGGAGTCAGTGGGATGCTGTCATGCATCTATAAGCTTCTGCAAACGCCTAGGACAGATACCAGTTTAGTTGAATTAAAAAGGTCACCCAAGAGCAGCACAAGAGCATAACCAGCTCAATCACATGAGCTATTTGCCAGATCTTGTCCCTGTGTGTTGTTCTCAAATCTGAGCCTCTCTGGATTCTGATTGGGCCATCACAGTCCTCACTATGCCCTTGGTACCCCGACATATGTTCAGCTTCGGTTAAATTTGACTTCTTGTTGTGTTACGCAACTGAGCTTTACTCAGTGTTATCTTTTGATTGACTCCTCCACTATTCCCCTCCCAACATACTTATCTGAGGCCAATGACAGGCAGCAAATACCTACTAGAACTCTTGTCTTTGGCAGTGCATCCTGGCAGTCAGTGTTTTAGGCAGTTTGAGAAGTGGGTGTCACTTACATTAGCTCACTCTCAAATCTTGACTCATGCATATAATCCCTCCTGCAAATTCTAGGCCATGGATTTTAATAGAATTTCCAAAGTAGGTGTGAGGGCCGCTGGCTGTGCTAATTTAGTTCCTATTGATTTATCTTGTCTCCTTTCATGGCAGCAAATTGTAAATGCTTCCTCTGCTTCACTTGGTGTTTGCTCCCTGTGTGACAAGTCTCTAGCACTGATGGAACGTGTTAGTGAAAAGTGCCTTCATGTATGTTTTTAATATCACAGAGACAGAGTCTTCATCTACTGACACTTTTGGAGAGCAGCCTCATTCAACCTCTACTTACTCAGAGAGGAAAGCTGGGCTCTGTGACTTGAAGGCTCCACAGTAAAAGACACAAACCAATCTCCTCAAGAGATGAAATAAACCTCCCTTTAGGATTGGAGGCAACTCTAAACAACTGATCTATCACAGCCTTTTACATCCTCTAGCAGAGGCTAAAGTGGTTACAGCCACAGGTTTCTTTCTCTGAAGTCAAAATCAGTTGCTGCAAGCTCCTTGCGGTCAGCAGCGAAATGCACCCTCCAGTGAGTCTCCTGCTGCACAGCTCAGTCCCTCACGGATTCCACTTTGAAGTTTTAAATAGAATTTTACCTTCAGTTAGAAGTGGCTCTTGTTTTGTCTCCAGCTGAGCTCCTCTTTCTACAACTGGAACAGATGTGTTCTTTTGAAGTTAATGCAGTTTTAGAGGGCTGAAAGCAGAGCCTGACACTCAGGTTCACCCTGAGTCACCGCCTTTCTCCAGGGCTTTGATCAAAACCTTCCAGGTAACATTCCTGGTTAGCTGGTGGCAAGTCCTTATGCATTTATTCCCTGGAGACCTCGCTGGCAGCTGGAAGCAACTCTGGGACCGTGCAAAAGGAAGTAGTGACACTTGGGAAAGTGTGTGCTTAGCAGCCAAGGGGTCCATGTAGAAGCTGAGGACTTCACATTGGGACCCTATGCCCAACCACCGCTTGAAGTGACAGAGCTCGACTAGCAGGAATATGTGGCCAGAAGCTGGGAGGCAGATGGAAGAACAGGATCTCCCCCTTCCAGCAGCAACAAACTATAGTATGGCTCAAACCACATCAAGAAATCACACTTGAATTGCTGTTCTCAGGGGTCATGTAGGCACTAACCACCAAACCCGCTCAGGGGTGGAGAGGAAACCAGGTGCCCAACTTGCTCTCAGCACTGGAAGCAAAGAAATGGAAGTCCATGGCATGGGAATGTGATTCAGGAAAACTGACACTTAGTCACAGTAAAGGCCTCTCAGTCTAGCCTTTCACATGCACGGTTAAAGAGCTCCTTATCTAGTCCTAGCGCTCTGTCTCACACGAGGAAAGCCTGCGTTCCATGTGCTCCTCGTTCTCACTCATGACTTGGGTACTAGTCCCATACATTTTGCAAACACTGCAGGAATTCTTCCTGCTAGGGAAGGGGACATTTAGATGCAGCCTAGAAAGATCCTGCATTTTCTCTTCAGTTACAATTACGTATCACATTAGTGTTGTTTTAAATGACCAAAACTAACGACTTAATCTTTATAATCACGTATTTGGAAATAAACACCCTGTTACAGAAGCCTTTTGCAGCGCTGCTTCCCCTGCCTCCCTCACCGGGAATCCCAACATGTGCCCCTGAAACAGATACATGAGGACTGGCATTTGCCAGACTGAAATCCACAAACTTCTGGTCGTGCCAGTTTGTGAATTACAGACCTGACATCTGCAAATGACTGGTTTCCAAAGTGAGGGCAGCCATCGTTTCAAAGCCTGAGAAATAAATACATCATAAATCAGCATATGTGGATTTTATTTATAAAGATCTAATTGAATTTTGTTCTGTAATTTCAATATGCACTATACACACACAGCGTGGATTTTTTTCCTTCTCTTTTGGCCATAAATACAAGTGATAGACCTTATAATTCTCTTCCTCCATAATGTGCCTGGGTTTTGTGCTGGTGAAGTAACATTTCAGCCTTTGGTAGTTTGTTGCAGTGCGCTATAGAGTTTTTATTGTATGCTACAGTCTGGTTTGGAGATCATCCAACCAAGTGTTCTGCTTCCTTTTAAAAAATAACATGAAATACTGCATTTTTCATAACGTGTCTAAAGCCATGCAGAAATCCGAGCACGGAAAATAAACACAGCATTGCCAACAGCAAGCACATAGCAGTCCTGTCCTAGGCCACAAAATCATGCGCTTGCCTTACAGATCTTGAGATTTCAAAGAAATGTAATTCTGGGTTTCCTCTATTCGCCCTTCTTCCTTTGAAAACTTTCTGCCTGTTTTCAAGCTGCTCTCTACAATCACCAAATTTACCTTCAGCTTTAGAGAACACCGAAACTCTTGCATAATTACAGGACAGGAGGAGCCAGAGCTTTGAAAAACATCTCTAACAGAATTTGTGGTAAAATTGCAAACGCTGCTGCTGCTGCAGGCTGAAATCCAGTACCTGGCACAGGGCTGACACATCCTCATCCCTATTAACCCTCAGAGAAATAAGCAGGAACTCATGTGAACATGTGCAGCAGTTGCTTGTCTCTACTTTCCTCTAAAAATGCCAACTTTTCAGCTCACTACTTGACAGGCTTTCTCCTACTAAACCAAATTGCATCCCCAGGCTGAAAAGAGTGTTTCAAAATAACATGAAGTGTTTGCTTCAACCTAAAATATAATTTCCTTCAGCAGTTTTGGATGTGGTTTTGATTTTCCAGGAAGCATTGACAACCAGGCATTATTGAAGAGTCCAAAGCAGCACTGCTCCCCCTCAGCTTTTCTGCACGACACTTACTCTGAAAGGTGCTGCTCTCACTGCTCTGTGGTGCTTCTAGTGCCTGATAGCAAGTCTCACCCTGCAGATCCATGTGCTGGTCCAGCTCTCATGGACAGACATCACTTGCATAAAGGAGAGGCAACGGCCTGATGTCAGTGAGTGCTCAACTAAGCCACACTGCATGGCTGGGACTCACCAAGGGGTCAGAGATGCACAAGGGGATTTTGTGCTGCTGTGGGTTTATATATGAGAGTCACATGGAGTTACCACACCTCTACAGGAGACTTCTTACTTACTGTGTTTGTTAAAGGGTAGAAAGAGACAACACATCCTCTGCAGCGGCACAGCACTGGCTCCTGCAGGGACGGCAGCTTGTGAAGGCCTGGGCTGGATTCTCATCCACCATCTGTGCCCAAATCCTTAAAGTTCATGGGACGGGCTTGTGTATGCAATGCTCGGGCTTCCCTGGTGAAACAAAAGCATTTCATTGTAGTCAATAAGACAGACAAACAAGCACTAAATGATGGATCATGTCTTGTTCAGCCCAACCTCAGGCAGAACTTAGAGTAACAACTGGTGCCAAGTACCTCTCCTTGGCTCTGCCTGAGATGCCTGCAGTCAGTTCTCACAGGCACCAGGAGAAACACTAAATGTGCAAAGCACACTGCTCACCACGCCAGGCAAGTCTGGTTTCAGTTTTCTGAGACACTTGTGAATGCATTTTAACACCAAGTTTTCAGCACAAAATCTTTTTTCCCTTCTCTCTTTCATGATTTACCAGGGATAGGAAATGCACTCTGGTACATCTCACTCTCTCATCACTTCCAGGGACAACGCAAAGGAAAGGGATGGGGAGATCCAAACCTGCAGTCCTTCCAACCTTCAGTGCTGGGTTTTGGAAAGGCTTTCTGAAGAGGAAAGGAAGGCAAGTCTGTACATCTATTCTAATTCACAGGAAAGAGCCAGCTCTGAGCTCATTTCAGGCCTCTCTATCCCTTTCACTTAAGTATGTTAGAGTCATAGAATCATAGAATAGTTTGGATTGGAAAGGACCTTAAGCTCATCCAGTTCCAACCCCCCTGCCATGGGCAGGGACACCTCCCACTAAACCATGCCACCCAAGGCTATGTCCGACCTGGCCTTGAACATCACCAGCGATGGAGCACTCACAGCTTCCCTGGGCAGCCCATTCCAGTGCATCACCACCCTTACAGTTAAGAACTTCTTCCTCATATCCAATCTAAACTTCCCCTGTTTAAGTTTGAATCTGTTACCCCTTCTCCTATCACTACAGGGTATCATATCAACTACTATGTTGCTGTTGTTGGTTTTCCTGCTGTGCACAGGGATACAGCCAGGGGTGCACCTTCACATGGCCTGGCATGTCCATTACAGCACCCCCACACCGGCACAAGTGTATCATACATGTACCCAGGCACGTGCCAAATGCTCAAGACCCAGTCATGTACACAGGGAGCCCTTCCTCACACAGGCAGCCCTGCAGCACATGCAGAAGCACCTGGCTCCAAGCACAGATCCATTTTCAGATGACTTGTTAGGAAGTACATTAACTAAAGCGCATCTTTCACTGCAGCAGTCGTTGCCAGTAGACAAACTGTGTGCAGCAGAGATATGCTTTCAGTGTTGACATGTATGGGTAGCATCGCTTCAGCAGTGATAGGAAGGTGTTGATGGGACAAAGCCCACCCTTCCAGTAAGTCCATCTCTGTAATCATAGGCTGTGAGCCAGTTAGGAATTAGTCTTCTCTGTTCCACAGTCCCAGCATTAACAACAAGCAAGTGACTGAAGACCACAGTGGGACTGCACAGACCTCACTGTATGCTGGGTGCTGTTCATAAAATAAAAGGCATGTGTTATGTGCAAGCTAACCAGCAAAAAGCAGTTGGGGCAAGAGATGCAGGATCAGATCCATCTTAGATGTCCAATTCCTACTGACAAACCACCTGGATTTCCTTCAGATGCACATTCACTGTGAACTCAGGGCCTCAATGCCTTTGTGGAGTGGCTCACGCTATCCTGAGATCACACAGCGGGGAGCAGCACAGCAGGGAAACACACGCCTGCTCCCTCAGCCTCTTCATCAGATAGATTACACTGAGCTTGGAGAGGCAGAGGTTGGGGTGGAGAGTTGCAGCAGGTAGCAGCACAGCTCCCACATCCCACATGGCCACCACAAGGGGCCTGGCTGGTCCTGTAGGGCACTGTGCCCTGTTCCCATCCACACACAAAGGCATTTTGCTCCAGGGGAATGAAAAAATAGAAGAAAAAAATCAGCTGAATTTCAGCTGTACCCTAAATACCCCTTCCATCTCCATCAGGTCACACTGGGAGTCAGTTTGACACATAAAAGGGCCATTTCACAAAGCAATGTTATGTGCCATACAGACGTCATCAGTCACACAAAGCAAATAACCAGCTCCAACAACTACTTGGTTCCAGCAAGGGCAAATGTCACCCTTGTGCCAGCAGTGAGCTCAGGGACTCCCCGCTCACATGGGGCAGGGTCTCCAAATGGGATCACAGGATCCTATGAGAGATGGGCCTGGGGCACATCATCCCAATGCCGAGTCACCAGACAGCAAGTGTCCTACGCAAGAATGATTTCTGTCCTGAAAAAAGCAAACTAAATTCTGCCACAGTTTCAGACCAAAGCAGCTCTGATGTCTATGACATGGTTGCAAAGCTCCAGAAGCTGTCCCAGTATTTACCTGTGCTCACACGGCACTCACAAAGTCATGACATTAACTTGTATGTGGTGCCTAAAGAGCCTGAGAAGCCTGTGGGCCTACTGGCATAGTCTGAGCTCCCCTGCTACAGCACGTAAAGTGGGAAATAGATTGGGGCCAATGCGAAGTGAAGAACTGTTCAGGAATGTCTTGCTAAGTAGCCCCTGAACTCCACGAAGATTGTGTAAGCAGCACTGTAAGCAGTTTCCTAAGAGGCTTTAACCCCCAGCTTGCAAGTGCAAACCCACAATTCAGACTGCAAAACCAGGGAGAACAGCAACACAAAGTGCCACAAACCCCCCCAGGGGAGAAATTCTTCATCCTGTGTCTGGGCAAACACTGAAGGCACATGGAATGGCAGAGGCTTCTGCAGCCTCTTCTGCAAGGTTTCCCACCAGGTTCCCAGGTGGCAGGAGGTCATCCCTCCCAGGAGCCTGTCCTGCTGGGATGGGGTTGTGGACAGCCTCTGGGTCTGCCCTGGGGACAGGCAGGGAGATGCCTTCCACAAGGTGCCTTGTTTCTAGAAGCTCCTCGTGTACCACTGGGGACATGTCCAGGGGGTGTCTCAGCCCAGGATGAAGGTGGGCAAGACTCAAATCTCCAAAGGTATTTCCAGCACTACCCCAGCCAGCACTCGCCTTCCTCTCCCTATATGTAAGAGGTTCAGCTTGTACCCCCATAACCTCTGCTCTAAACAAAGTGGCAAAACCATTAAGTAAGACAAAAGCAAGTATAAAAATCTGGATGGTGAAAGAGCCCATGTGTGGAGAAAACACAGGATGGACCCAATAGGGCAGGGAGTAGAAATTGCAGCTAAAATCATGCTTGGGACAGCACGGATTGGCCCGCTCCGCAGCAACACATTCAAACTCCGCTGTCACAAAAGCTCATTCTCTGCAGGCACCATACAGCAGTATGTGCAGTAAGATGTCAAGCAGTACCCAGTGTGATGGTGGCAGGGGTAAATCCTCTCCCAGGAGGAGGCAGATGCTCCAGAAGCACTTAGCTGCGGTAGAAATAGAGCTATGGCACTCTCCACAAAGAGCTCTCCTGCTAATTGAGCAAGCAAAGGCTTTTCTGGAAGGAAAACAAATAGATTTGCAGACAGGCCAAAGCAATAAAGGGAAATCTAAAAGGCTGAACAGAGACTGGAAAGCCAGCGGCAGAGTTGAACTCTCGGGAGCAGCCACCTGTAAGCAGGCAGCAGAGGCTGCGCAGCCCCCATGCTCCGGCCAGCGACTTCACCTGCCTGGTGCTGAGGGAAGAGGAGCAGCAAGAGGCTGCAGGACTTCAGACGCTTCAAACAGCAATGAATGATCAAAGCCTGAATCTGCATCTAGGATTCAAAGAGGGAAGTGCTGAAGCTCTGCCTTCTCCTTGGGGAGGAGCCAAACGCCAGGGAAAGCTGAAGCTGTCAGGGTCTGAGCCAAAGAGATTAAGAAGGGGATCTCGGACAAGAGGTGGCTATGAAGGCACCAGGGAGCACAGGAGGGAGCTTGAGCCCCTGCCTATCCCTGCCTTTGGGAACAGGAAAGGTTACATAGCTTCATCATAGATCTTTCCAAACAGAAGGATGCAGACTTTATTCTTCCTATGGTTCAACCATCCCAACCAGCTTTAATCCCACAGAGCTACAGGGTGAGGATGTAAAATCCTGAACCTCACCTAAGATCTGGCTATGCCACCACGAGCTGACGGGCAGTGATGGGAACACGGAAGGCAGTTCCTGGGGAGGGAAGGTGCAAGTGCTCCATTACACACCAATACCCAAACTTTCAGAATGCAGAAATTAGCCACCAAGAATAAAACAGAGCAAATCACGTTTCCCCAGATGAGACCTGTCACAAGTTGGCCACTGTCTCCAACACAAACCACAAGCCTTTGACAGATACTTAAGGAAGAATACACTGAGAGCCTCAGCTTCAGGGAAAATCAAGATGTGCCTAAAGCCATTTACACTGCCTGGATTTAAGCAAGATGTCTGAGTGTAAGGTTGTGCTTCTATCCCTGCGCTTCCTTTAATGTCGAAGGAGAGACAGGCTCCTTTTAACATTCACACGTACAAGCCTCAAACGCATCATTACGGGAGCTGCTCTCCCCCGGCCATGGAGGAGCTGGAGAGAGATGGATGGGTGCCTGGCCTCGTGGGGCAGAGCAGAGGGAGCAGCACCAACCTTGCCTGCTTCTGGAGGCAACTACTTAATGCAGGAACCCACCTAGATCCCAGTCTAACTGCTAAATTAGATGTTAATTACTCCCTTGATGTTCTGCTCTTCCTGATGCCGCAGTGAGAACTGCTGCCTGTTGCATTACTGTGGTGATGCTTGAAGCCTCTTCAGTGGAGGAAGAGGTTTGGGGTGATTAACACAGACGGTCTCTTTTCACACACCATGGGCCAGATGTGTGTGGTAAAATCCAGAGTCATTCCTCTGAAATGACATGTTTCACAGGTACAACTGAAAACCCTTGGCTTATTTCAACAGGGTTATTCTGGATTTACAGCAGTGAAACTAAAAGGGAAGTTAGAATTTGCCTATGCTTGAGAATTAAGTAGGAGTAATACAGGGTGGGAATTTAAAGCACAATAGTTATTACTGAATTGCTCCTCAGAGTGCAGCTGAATTAGAACAAAGATACCCTTCGTTCTGGAACAAAACAGTAGGATTTAGAAATAGGTACTCCACAGCAGTATCTTCTTGTTATTTCGTAACACTGGAATAAGAAGTACAGCAGTGGAGGTTTAGCAAGATGGACACTTGTGCTTTCACTTCTGGACATCAGAGAAACCACCCTCCACCTTTCTTTTCAAAGCCAGTTACCTCCCCTGAGAAGTTTCTGTTCACCAATAGTGTGAAACTCTACAGGGCTCACCTGCACCACTTCTTGCAGCATTCCATTTTATTGCTGAACTGATTTATTTAAAATTGAAAAAAGAAAAAATCACCCACAGAAGAAACCCAGGCACTTGTAGGAGTATGGCAATGTTTTCCATACGTGCTTTCCCTGTGAGTCAGGGTCCATCCTGTGCACTGACGCATCCTGCAGACTTGCACGAACTTGTGGGGCAAAGCCGTAGGTGCGCACAGCCCAGTTGCATGGAAGACAGAGAAACTGGAAAGGAAACTGAGTCCCGGGAGCTGCAGATAGGACACAGCTTCCCAGGAATTTGCTTCCCAGGATAACAGCATGCTGCTCAGACCATGAAAACTGCATTGTGCTAGAAAGCAGCTCCTTGGTGCTGGACTGGGGACATTGTGGAGGAGCTCTGAGGTGTCTGCAGAGGCTGCAGTCAAAATAAGCATCACCAACACTGCCCTATGGACCTCACAAGGCTCCTGCTGAGACTGGGAAATACAGGCTTGTTGAAGCCTGAGCAGTGATTCAAACACAGGTTGTGCATTCAAAGCACAGTGGCTGCTTCTACAAAAAGCCACACCTGGACACATTTATTCTGGACTAAAACGTGACTTGGTAACTATCCACTTTATCCCTTCAGGCAGTTTAGTTGCACAGGCTTTTAAAGCTAATTAGGCTAACATAGGACAACACTGTCTATTCCGCAGTGAGTTATGCAGGAGTACAGATGATGAAATGAGTCCATCCCTAACATTAAACCCAAAAAAAGAACACATTGAATTGCATACATTAATAACCAGTATGTATCATTTCAGTGCTCAGAAGACCAAATGGCCCTGCCGATTAGGACAACATGGGTGACTATCTGTCAGCAAGACTTCCACCCCCAAAATACCATTATCTAATCTGAAAGCTAGGCAGTTATTTTTCAGTGGCTTGGACTGTGATTTATAACATGATGTATCAGCCCAAACCTCCTGAATGATCTTAATTAAACTCTGAGGGTGAAAAATTAATCACCGCACTTATTTTATTATGCGTGACCAGTAAAAAAATTACTTCAAATTTACATAATGTCTCACTGAAAATTATTTAATAGTCACATTGAGACTTGGGATTATTATTTATTTAATTCGTCCTTTTAGCATTGGGGAGGAAATGGGCAATGTTTTGGCAACAAGTTTCAGTACCAGGAAAAGCAATGGGCTGCGTTGGCGTATTTCTGCCTTTTCCCACAGGTGGGCAGGCTCCAGACCTGGCGCACTGTGATAATGCTGAATGTCTGCTCCTCTCCCCAAAAATAGCTCTATCAGCACTCCAAAAATACTTTTAACAGTAATATATAATAGTATACACCTCATGCTAATAACTAATCTCCAAGCCAGCCCCGTGTAGGAACGACTGCTCTGGCTGCTGAGCAGGATTATACGCGTGTTTCTCAAGCAGGCAAGAGAACGTGATGAGACAGGAGCTTCCCTGTAGATACCTGCACTGCAGGTGCTCCCAAAGAGCTGGGCCCTGTGCACTTTGCATCACCACCACGTGCACAGGACCAGCTTTACCATCCCCATCCACTCCCTTCAGGAAGTCTCTGACACTTGTCTTGTCCCTGCAGGGACTCAACCCTGCTGGGATGAAGCCTTTTCCACCCTTCAAGGCACCTGAGTGATAAACTGAGACCTGAAGCAGCAGGTTGGTGTCAGCCAAGCCCCTACCATGCTGCTCTCCACTGCGTGTTGTCTTGACTTCTCCCTGAGTGAAACCTACCTGGGACATCCTTATGGACCTTTGTGTCCACCTCAACCTGTTGCAACATCTGACTGAAGAAACAGGCTGTCCCTCTGAAGAGCAGAGTGAACTCCTCCCCGAGGTCCTATCAGCACCTGATCAGGGAGAGACACAGCCATGTAACACCTCCTCAGAAACCTCCCCCAGCCTTTTCCCCATGCCCCATCTCCAGCTTTTTCACAAGACACACCCTGAAGGCCCCTGCCAAGTGCAGGCTCTGTGCTGGGGCTGGCAGGATGCACGAGGCGGGAGCCCATAAATCACTGTGCAGGATGTGAGCGGCACTTGCTGAGAACAAAGAGGAGCATATTGACAGGTCTGTCCACAGTATCAATACATCAACCCAGAAGAGATCCCCCAAGGTAAAGACAACAACCTGCTTTATCCAGTTATCACCTTAATGAGCCAAGATTGCAAAGAAAAGATAATCATGTGGGTTTGTGCCTTGGTACAGAACCAGATAAAACAGAATATGGACTGGCACGATCCCTCAGAACACAGCAGGCTGTTTATAGTGATTCTCCTTAAGAAGAGCAATAAGAAATGTTAAAATTGAGAAACCATCCCAAAAATCATCCTCATAAGGAAGTCAGTGCCTGGTAAACTATCACCTGCCACACTGCACTTGAAAGCTAATGTGGAAAATCATGACACCGTGAGTCCTTACTGCTAGTTTCATCATCTGCAAGAAATGATTGGCACATGATAATATCAGCCAGAGATCAGCCTGGATGTGTCTTCCTACCCCCACTGGAATGATTTCCAACCACACGCCCATGGTCTAACACTGCTCCTCATTTCTACTGACACCGCACCATGGAGCTTCAGTGGTGGACTCAGCTGCTCTGAGCAACACAGACACAGACTAAAGGCACTCCCAGACCACAAGAACTTGAGGATGCACTTTAAAGAGCATGAAGGTTCTACCATCACTTGCATTTAATGGTGATTCTCAACAGTAATAATACTCGTAACCACTTATACCAGTTGGGAAACTGGTGCTTTTGTAACTGCTGTGCAGGCTCAAGCCTATACTCAGTTTTTCTCTCTGAGTTCAAATACTACACTGACAGAGCAAAAAATAGTCCTCTGTGCTGCTGCTGCAGCTTTTTCAAACAGCTGTCTCAACACTTTATTATAAAAGTGCAATTTTTATTTCATTATATAATAGAAATCTTTTGTTAATTGAAACCTAGATTTCCATTAATTCAAGCCATTCAACCACCACCTTGACAGCAGCTGGTAAAATGGACAGTGTGCTTACAAACTGGAGTAAAGGTAGAATGTGTCATTGTAGGATTCCTAAAGGAAAAGAGGCTTTCTGTTTTCCTCTTAGACATGATAATGACTATTTTTAATTCTGAGAAGAAACAAACGGTATTTAACCTGGAGCTCTTCTTTACAGGAGTGGGGAAACGCTCCCATCTCTCAGATCCTCTCCGACTAGGAAACTGAGGCAGAGCTCAGTGAACAGGTCAGAGATCAGGGACAGGGCTTGAGGATTCCAGATTTTCTGTCCATCATTACCCACAGGATTAGGACCCTGAGGAAGTTCATTTAGAAGTACCTCTTCCTGGTCTGTAAGTCACCAAGGTGACAGCATGCAAGGGGGCTGCGTCCTCGCTCCTGTCAACCTCCTTGTGCTGCAGCACAGGCCGCATTTCCAAACAGAATGGTAAGTGGGAAGGTAACTCCAAAAAGTAACTTACACGAAGAAAATCCCCTCATTTAGCCCTAAAAGCTAAGCCCCACCTCGTAACACGCTATGTGCCTGTGCCAAAGTGCTACTGGACTCAAACAGCAAGCTAAAGATCTGGAGGCTAAGACTCCACTGGCCCTGGCGTTAGTCAGCCCAGTATGTATTTATATATCAGTCTTCAGAGGAGAGCAATGCTCAGTTGTCCTCTTCTCTGTGTGCGTGGGGAGAGGTTTCCAGTTACACAAATTTATTGCAGGGTGACACTAACAGATATGATTTCTTGAGAGAGAGAACCAAGCCCAGGACTCACTGGCAAGGAGCAGAAATGTCAGCATGACAAGCTGATCCCTTACTATACCATAACTTAATACATCCTGTGCGTGTTTGGGAGGATGTTTTTGATGAACTAGCAACCCGAATTAGCAGGGAATTTGTAGCATGTGCCTGGTCTTCTCATACATCAGGTATCAGGATTCACCTTGAAAGGGAAGATCATTCCCTAAGCATTACTCCATTCGCTCTAGCATTGCAATTTATGACTCCAAGGTGCTTGGAGGGATGAGTGGAGAGGTGGGAATGTCCACAATTATTCAGGGAAAGCAGATGCTATCAGACAAGACTGCATCATCAGCTTCTAGATCACACAGCTCACCTCTGAAGAGGACAGCAGAAACAGCTGCCAGCACTGCCTGACCAGCCAAAAAATGGACAGGAATATCCTATTCTCCAAACTGCAGAGGGCAGTTCTGGAGTGATTTGGGGAGCTGCCTGATCCCAGACAGTCAACTGCGTCCTTTTGGAAATCCCTGCAAGCGCAGGGAGCAAAGTTGGGTGATCTTTTGCTTCCAGCAAAGCAAAGGACTCTGCAGGGACAAGTTAAACATTGCAATGGTGGAATTAAATAATGCAATGATGGACATAAAAGTTGCAATGGTGGAGCAGAGGGATGAATGATTGATGTGAGTGTTGGCAGTTTATAGCTCAAACTGCAAAGGAAGAGGACAGGTTTAGGCTGACAGCTTTATCAAACTGTAGTCAGATCCTGTTTACAAGACTGATGAACACAACAGCTAGAGAAGTGAAACTGTTTACTTGTAGTAAACTGCTGATGCTCACAGCTTTTGCTCCATGTGCCTCTCGTGTTGCTTTCCCATCCTTCCAAATATAGTCTTCTGTGACAGCCAAGGTCTGGAAGGCTTTTAAGCGGGAGCCTCTTCCCAAAGGGCACTGTGCAGTGCAGTTTGTCCCTTGCATATCACTGGCACTCAGGATATAGAAAGAAATTATCTTTCTGGAGATTAGACAGGAATCCGTTCAAACTCAGAAACAGGGAGATTAACACCTGGAAATAATATCACCCAACCTGTATAGCATGCGAAGTGCATGTTTGCTCAGGGGGTTTATGTATGCCTATGTGAGTGTCTTTACGCAGCAGGCTTGCTGGCTGTGTGTACATACAACCTGCCTGGAATTTCACAACCTAAATGAACCGGGTGGAGGGCACAGGCGGCTGTGGAGAGGGAACAGAAGGATATTTTATCCCTTTATCCCTTTCTTCTACATACCAGATGATTTGTTAATAGAGGGAATTCTCACTGATGTGCTCGCCCTACCTGAGTGCTGACCTACTGACCCAACCCATGAACTCAACTCCTGATCCTCTTCTGTAGCCACGGGAAAGTCCATAAACATCCTTTCTGCTCTCTCTTCCCTATGTTACATGGATTCACATCTACAGCTATGACAGAAAAGGAAGCAAAACAATTTCCGAGAGCCAGAGGGAAAGAGCCATGATCAGAAGACTGAAAATGAAGTGATGGATGTGACAGAAAAACACAACCTGCAGTTTATCAGCACATAAAAGGTACCTCAGGTACTGCCAGGGTCCATGAGGCTGCTCACAAACTGAATATGCTTTGAGAAAAGCAGCTGAACAAGTGGATGACAAGGTAACAATAAAATCTGTGCTTCTCACATCCAGCACTAAGGGAAATGTTGGTCCCTTGGAGTCCATGGGAGTTTTGCCATTGATTTTACTGCAACAATAGTTCCATCCTGGTCCTTTATTTCTTGTGCTGACAACACTGTAAAGAGCCTCCTCACTAAGCTATAAAGTGGAAACATGCCCAAGGCACTGCCAGGAATGAGCCACGTTGCTGTAGGTGGTAACTAGACTGTAAATAAAGCTGTAACTCTTTGGACTTTGCCCACAACAATGTTCTGACTAAAAATACAGGCTTGATACAGAGCACAGAGAACACACTGACTTCTAAAATCTCCCAGGGTACCCTGACATGGAAGACCAAGCCGATGCGAGGATCACAAGTAACTGATCTCTCCATCTTAGAAGTTACTTGTGCTCTGCAAAGCTCCTGTGTATAAAACGCATATGAGCAGATCAGGAAAAAAAGCCTCCAGAAAACAAAAATCAACACAAACCCAACAAAGAAGTACAATTTCTGACATAAGCTGGAAAAAAGAACATGCCAGATAACAACAGCTCCCTGGGCCTAAAGCTTTTCATTGCTTTCCATAGCTAGAAATGAGTTGACTTGGTTTTAGAATTGGCTCCTGAGCCCACACCTCCCAGATGGATGGGCTTTCCAGAAACATTCCAAATGCCCAACAGCTTTACAGAGACAGCACCACATCTCCTGCTTTGCAAGGAGAGCTGAGGATGCTCAGACTGATAAATACAAAGCTGGCCCTACCTTCCTGCTCTCACTCACAACCTGGAGTTCTTGGGACAAATTCTTCTCTTGCTTTATTTCCCAAAGCAGCACTGCCAGAGCAGCCCAGCAGCTGGCTGAGGCCAAGCCTGGGTGCTGGCCTGGGGAAGGGACAGCGAAAGTCACAGCTGCACTCCAAAGTCAGGTAAAACAGAGAAGAAGCGGTCCAGCAGCTCTGTTTAGGAAAGTTTCATGTTTTAAACAACAGGAATGTGAAGAAGGACATCATATCGACATTTCTAAAGGCTAGCAGAAAGCCCTGCAGAATAATGAGATTTGAAGTGGTGATCCCTGAAACGAGCCTTTCCTCTCTCGGCCATACTAAATCCTGCATTTCTAACCTGTGGCACTGAGGAGATGGTTTCACGAGACAAGTGTAGCAGATGTCATGCTGACCACAAACTCCTTGAGCTATGTGAGCAAACCCCTCAGCGTACCGCCAGCAGTACACAAACCTACACCTGAAAGACATACAGGTGTTTAGATCTCCTAATCTGAGCTCCAAATCTCACTCAGAGCCATCTTTGGTTCCCCATGCACCTTTTGATCTAATCCTTGTCCTGACTTGTATTGGTGATATTGCCACTGGCAACAGGAGAAGTCAGGAATGTAAGAACAAAGAAACACAGAACAGAGAGAGACCATCCAGGCCATAAAGCCCAACTTCACGAACAACTCATGAGCCTGGAAAAACTTACCTATTTCTTCTCTCTGCTTCTTCTACCCTGTCAAATACGCTTTTATATTACCCTGTAAACAAGATTGGTGCAGACATTTTCTATTTGGTCAATGAAAGGCCATTTGGAGGGGGTTTTTCAATTAAAGAAAAAATAAATAATATCAATGAAACAAAAATCAATGTATTTTCATCTTTCAGATTAACAGAAAACTAAGTTATTGTTAAAGAATTACTTTAATAGCTTGATGCTGATTTAAGTTAGCAAGTGCCAGCATAGCTGGCGTCTCAAAGCCAAGTTCGAAATGATCTATTATGTCCAGAAGAGCTCCACTGATTTTCCTGGCCTTGCACAAAAACCCAGCTCCTGTGTATCAGTCACGTTCTGGACATTACAACTGGAGGGAGAGAATTTAATGATCCTGTGTAGACGTCTGCTCCTCACAGCAGCAAACAATGGAAATACCAACACTGATTCTCCAAAGGAGGATGAAATAAGAAAGAACAAACTCTCTCAGTACTGTGAGACTCAAGATGTCGCAGAAAGAGATGCCAGGAAAGCTGTCAGGAGAAGGAACATCTATTACTATTTACTGGGAACCCTACTTTTTCAGTCGCATCACACACAAAATGCCTGCTCCTGTACCCACACCAAAGCTAAGAGCAGAATTCCCACCAGCTGGCCTAAGGATCAGGCCCACTGTATATTATAAAAGTTAGATCAGCAGCTTTCAAAGTGTCTGGAAGGTTTTTATGATGCTGCCCAATTAATTCAGAAGCAAACAGATTATTTCTCAGGAGGTGAAAAGCAGGAACTATTTAAAAGCTGCCTTTAGGCAAACTACCAGGGAATAAGAAAAATGTAACTACTGGTTGTGTCAGATTTCATTTTCCAGACCAAAATTCATTGTGTCAGCTCCTTTATTGTGATTCTTTAAAGATGTAATGAGAACCCTCTGTGTGCATGTGTGTGAAAAGAAGGTGCTGCTTCACAGAGCAATGCAGCTTCAGATACCCGAGATTTACTTTACTGCACTTTCCCCACCTAATAAATATCTTCCAAATAGGAGTTTGTGGGGGAAGGAAAGGCATCAAGGAAGCAGAAGACAGAGGTGCTGTCCTCTCATCTCCAGGTTGCTTCTCCACAGGGCAGAAAAGCTTTTCACATGAATTTGAATTGTGCAATGCAAGTGATATTATGGGTCCATTATTTAAGCGGCGCATGACTGCAACCCCTTAGATTGACTTCTGCATAAAAGAGTAATAAAGGAATCCTTATCCAGAGATCTTATCATCTAAATATGTAAAACTAGGGTCGAGGGGATAGCAGAGCTGCAGACAAGGTCCCATAGTAAGTCAGTGACAGGGCTGGAATCAGCCAAGGTCCTCTGCAGGTAAAAACCTGCCAACAAAGGCTGCCTCCACATTTGCAATCGCTGTAGTTTGGCACAGATCTGCTGAAGCAACTGAAACTACATCTGACCACACCAGTTCTGGTTCTGGCCTTGGAAGGTGGCAAATGCTTTTAGAAATAATGGCTAGAATACCAGAAGACCCAAAAGGTATTAAATGCCCATGCCCTGGTAGAAGTCAAATAAGCTCAGTTTGCATTACACCCTTTGAAACAGCTCAGCAAAGATGAGGAGTGATAGGAGAGCTCTCATCTTAATACATCACGTATTGGTAATTTAGAAAAGCTTCTTTAGCATTAGCTCTGTGTGTAAGAGGTTTGTGCTGCTTAATCCCCTCTAAGCCTTCTAAAACACCACTTTTTAATTCAAGGTTTTACAAGGGAGAGTGTTAAACCCTGTCCTGCACACAGCAGCAAATGGTGTAGGGCTGGAGAGCAGAGGACCCTGTGGAACATGCACCAAGTCCAGCATGGCACAGGACTCAGCTTGTGGCAGAGAGTGCTGCATGTTAACTCCAGCTGCTGCCAAGGACAAACACACAACTTCAGGCACGGAAACAGCCAGATGACCAACCAAAAGAAAAGATCTCACCAAAAGTCTTTTACACTTGCAATACTTGCTCTGGTTTGCTGCAGTACTGCTGCAGAGGCTCCTCAAAACCAATTCGCTCTGCTCTGACTGAAGGACGTGGGAATCATTCCTATGCAACAGGACTAACAAAAGTCTCTGCATTATTCAGCCCCACTATGCTGTCAGCCTTGTTGCTTCACCCAGAGCAATGAGAGCCCAGCTTCTGGAAACCACCAGGCTGCAATAAGTGTGTGTCTTTCCAGCAGTTTCTGGCTCCCAGCAGCACGGAGGTGATGGCTGTGCCAGTCCCTATCCCGGTCTAGGCTACAGGGGAGCACTGCTCTTAGCTGGGCTTAATTTTGGGGTGTTACATGGGAATTCTGAAAACCTTTACACATTCAAACTTGGGCTTAGCCAGTCAGATTCACAAAGCATTTAGAAAACACCAGCGCTCAGGAGGGCTGGCTCAACCTCCTGTTTTTCTGGGATGCCCTCCAGGTACCTGAGGACTGTAAAGCAGAGAAAAGAGGAGAGTCAATAATTCACGCTTTTACAGGACAAAATTCAGATAAGCCTGAGCAAACCAAGCCAGCCATGCACTCTGCTGGGGCTTAGCTGCCTCAGCCCGTACATATGTCTGGCTGCCGGGCTCCTTTGAATTTTGAGGGAAAATGAAGACGCTTGCTGTTTAAAGAGGTTTTGCAAATCTCCTTCCTTTAATTCTCCTCATGTTCTCTGTCTGGGTGTGTTCTCATTACAGCTAGGAAAGACCTGAAGATCTTGTTTCCAGGCTCTTCAGTGTGGGGCAGATTTGAATTCAAGTCATAAGAATGTGAACACAAAAGAGCTAACGTTGAAGAACTTCCTTACTCACCAGCTCTCCTTAGACTTGACTTAGATCTCAGTGCCTGCTAATTTGTGTATCTTTTCACAGAGAGCCAAAATCATGTTTGATGGGAACGTGCTCAAGATACTAACAACAGTTCAACATATTCTGTCTATATTTTCAGACAATAAAGGGCTGACCTGTGGGGTCAGTAGGAAGCATTTTTGGCTACATTGGGTTTTAGATCTCAAGTCTATGCAGCAAAGTAGGTACTGTGACAGTGTCAGTCAGAGCCGTGACTTCGGTCAGAGATGGCCAAGGACAAAGGACTAAACCCTCAGAGCAACTCACTGACCTCTCAAAAACATCTGAGATGCAAAGTGCCGCACATGGACTTGGGCACTATCACTTTTCATGTGTCCTCCCAACAAGTCTGGGTGGGATGCGGAGACAGAGGGACAGGGAACATTCCTGGGCCAGCAGCTTCTAGTTGCTCTCTTTTCCAAAATGACAAAGAAAAAATGCAGAAACAAGGTAAAAACTCTGCCTGCTGAAAGGAGACCCTCATTTAGTCAGTATTGTGGAAGCCCTGTGGATAGGTCTCAAGGAGATTCAGACTAGGACATCTACTTATGATTCTTTTATAGACTTCATAATGTTCATAGCAAACTAATGCAAGCAAGGACTCATTTCTGTTATATTCAACAAAGTGTTTATGTTGGCAGAAAATGTATCTCTTCAAAGCCTATTAATGCAGCATTACAAAAGACAGAACAGTAAGTTACCCAAACTGCAGATCAAACCTGTCTACTTTGATGAGAGAAATGGTTAAGGGCAACAAAAGGTGCAGCAACAGCTGACAGGCCAGTGCACTGAGCCCAATCCTGCCAAAGCTTCCTCTTTTGAGGCCAAAAACCTAAACCGCACAAATGATAGCAATAAACACAGCAGCTCTGTTATTTCTAGCTCTAGTTAGGAACAAAACCCATCAGGCCATTTGTCAAGGTGCAGCCATGCAAAGCACAATGGCATTATCCTAAACGACATGTAAATGAATAGCATCTACATGAGAGATTTTTGCTTGCTTTAGCCACATCCTGTCAGTCACATTTGCTAAGCAGAGAACGGACGGTTTTTAATAGGCTCTCCTGGGAGTGCTGGACAGCAGGGACACTTCAGGACAGTTTAGTACTCTTTAGTACTATTTTCTCACTCTCAGAGTCCCCTGGGTGGCTTCTGGATTAGCCATGCTAGCACAGAGACACTTGGGCTGCCTCCAGGCAGGACAGCTTGCTCCAGCAGAGCCTCCAGGTTTGCGCGAATGTGACCGTGCAGCTCTCAGCAGGCAGCCGCAGCGTCTCCGTCCCACATTCCTGACAGCGGGACACCACTCCCATGCCGGGATGTGCAGGGCGCAGACATCCAGGCACGTTGTGTGGAGCCAGCCTGCAGAGGAATTGCCGGCTCCGAGCCAGAGCTAATAAGGCTGGTGAGACCTGAGCTGACTCCTGCGGTTGTGAGTGCGGGGAGCCAGGTCAGGTCCAGCGCTGCACCACAGCACTACCCTCGCCGTGAGCCAGCGGCACTGGGAATCCTGGCACGGAGAGCAGCTCGGATCCAGCAGAGGCTATCGGCACCAGCCAGACTTCTGTCACAGAATCGCAGAATAGTTTGCGTTGGAAGGGGTTTGGAAGTCACACCTGAGTATTTTACACGACTCTTCCCAGTACTCACACCATCTAGTTTCTTTCTTTACTTTAACTACCCTGGGCTTAGCTGATGGTGAGCTGTGTTTGCAATTAATTTATAACAAAGTTAAAATACTCTGATGAGTTACACTCCGTCTGCAGCGCAAGCTCTCAGCCAGGCGGTCAGGCTACCACAACCATCTAGTCTGATGTCCTGATTAACATGGGTCACAATTTCCTACAGCTAGTTGGTAGGATTAGCTCTGAGCTATTAGTCAACATAGCGTGGTTCTCCAGCACCCACATGGGCAGTGGGTCAAGCAGAACGGATTTTTTTGCCTAGTAGACTGAATCTTGAGTGCCAGTGAGGCTGAGAGGTGCAGAGGGCTTCAGTGCACTGGCAGGCTGAGGGAGCATCGGCCCCAGAGCTGGCGCTGAGCTCCTGCAGCCAGCTCCCATTGGAAGGGGGCTACCTCACCAACTCCTGCCTCCATCTGTAATGAAATCAAGCCGAGTTTTGCTTAAGTAAGGGCTGAGTCAGTCGTGAGTCAGGATTCATGGACTTGGCCCAAAGCACACACACATTTAAAAATAATTGCCTTGAGTGCTTGGAGAAGTTTTCAGCAACACCGGGGAGATGTGAAAAATTCTGGTCCGGTAGGAAGATCAAAGAACACTGAAAACATCCACGTTACCCAGCCTATGGGCACTCTGCAGCCCAACCACAGGAGCTGTTTGCTTCCCAGGGTGAGAACCTCAACCCATGGGTGTCAAAGAGTGAAATCATCGCTACTCTTTGATGTATTTATATGGGTGGAGATTCCAGGTCACGCAATGAAAAGGAATTACTCACCCCCTTTTGTTCCCAAGGATTAAAGCCTTTATCTTCATATTCTCAGCAGGAATATCATAATGTTTTGGGAAAGAAACCCTAAGATTCATACCAGTTATACACTACTGTTCTTTTAAATATATATGATATGTGGTTAGCCTTCAGGATAGAATACAGCAGCATAAGAGCAAACAAATGAACTAACTGTAAAGTACAGCCTGACTATGAACAACTGCGAGCAGCCTATCGGTACTGGCCTGATCTTTTTTTTCCTTCACTCCCACGGAGCACTCATCACTTGTAATCATATGGGAAAACTGCACCAGCAAAATAATGTATTGTTAATATTCCTATGTTGATTCTTTTCTGCCTGTGATATCTTGCCCTAGCTTGAACAGCCCCAGGCACATCTATTACACTCATCCAATGGAGACAGTTCCTTATGGTTTGAAGGTAATGAAGAGATCCATGAAAGTGTTTGCCTGCCTGGTACCAAGTTTATAACTTAGATGATGAGCATGACCCCAACATATAAAGTAACTTTAGGAACAAGAGTAATAAGTTCACAGGCATCAGCTATTCTGTAATAATAATCTTTGTGCTTGCTCTCCCCCCGGCAAATACAAAATAAACCAAAGTAGTTTTCCCCTTCCACAGAAAGGGGATAGCTGCATTGCCGTTACTGGATAAGGGCATGAACAAGGCAACTGTGGCGCAGAACTTGACATGCAGGAGCTTGTTCCACTGCGGTAACTCGCCTGTATGTCAGAGCCTTTAGCACAGGCAAGACCCAGGGCCAACACAGGTCATAGGCTGGGAACAGAAATATGTAATATTGAGCAGGCAAAGCTACAAAACCTCAGCACTTCTGCATGGATCACAGAGGCAAACCCTCATGCTAAGTACTGAAAAGGTGCTAAGCTGTTTGGCATTAAGTATTTGCTTTGGTGACATCTCCTTGGGATCTGTCTTGGCTAACTAGGAGAGGTGTGAAACACAGCAGCTATTAGAACCAATTATCATTACTTGCTTTCAGCAGGTGCTGAGAACCACACCACAAGTGCTAGGTGCCGATCAGGACAGGCAAGGAACAGTCATACCACAAAGAATACACACAACTGAAGTGAGCAGTATGTGTCAAGTCACAGTTTTAAAACACAGATTTACGTGCTTCTCAGTCATTTAGCAACTCACACCTTAACCACAGCTTCTGTAAGACTTCAGTACATGGCAGTAATAGAATACATAATTCTGCTTTTATGCCTCAAGTTAATCCATTAGGCGGGCATCCTGTATCCACTGCAAAAGAACATGGCATCTTAGCGCTTATGGTTTCAAGGCAAAGTGCAAATATCTTGAGCACACTCCAAAGGAGAGACAGCAACCCCCTAATAAAGACTGAAATTAAAAGCCCTATGTCATGACCTGATGATGCTACCTTTGGGGGGCTTGTCTCTTTCTTTCGTTGAACATCTGAGCAATATGGAAACTTGGTAACACCCTGAACAAGTCAGAGAAAACAGCGGACAAGAGAGACAAGGAACACACAGCAGCCATGCCACGACCACTCTACTCACTACTCAGCACTTTGCAGATATACCTAGAAGGACCTTAATAGGGGATTTCATGCTCTATTCCTTCATTGGACAACCACAAATTACCCTCATCTGCCATCAGAGCAGATCACTGACCATAGGCTCGGGAAAATGCTTTCAGAGATCCCAATCAGAGCCTCTTCTTCATCCTGCGATTGCTTGGGTAATCAGCACGACCCAGTTGTGACTGTGAGAGGGCCAAAGACTTGCAAAAGTCTTAAGCACACGCTTAAGACTGAGCACAAGAAGAGCTTTAGTCAAGTTAAGCACATACATGAGTGATTTCGTAGACCTGGGCTGAACTCTGCCACTGCTCGGCACTTTTGCTGATTGCATCAGCATCAATAAAAGGATTGTTTCAAGAACAAGTATCAGTTGTGTGTTACATGGAAGGGAAAGGTGAAGAGAAGAGAAATCGAGGAGGAAAGTTGGTTGCTAAGGAAAAATCAGTCTGAAGAAAGACTTTTTGGCTCTTCCAGCAATTCCAAACCCTCCCAGCTCCCAGAAGCAAGCTGCCCGTCATAGCTGTGACTTCAGTGTTCATAAAGGTCATCCTGGCCACAGGAACACACAGGCACAGCCAAATGCCAGGTATTTGGCTCTAAGAGCCCACTTACTACTTCCAAAGCTGCAAATGAAATGCAGCAGAAAGCTGGAGCACCAGGACTTGAGCTTTCTCCAGCAGCATGGAGCACATGAGAGGCTGCCTTGTGCCTCAAGTGCCTGTGTCTTGTGGAGTTGAGGCCAGGATTGCTCTGGGCTCCTCACCTCTTCCCAGCCTGAAGCAGCCCTGGGAACATTGGTGAACACTCAGTGACTTGACAGAGGTTCCTCTGTGGGGGAGGCCAGTGGACAGGGCAAGTTACTGATCTGAGAGGTGGGGCATGATGAGCAGGGCCAGAACTCACAGGACCTGGTTTTTATTTCTGGCCTGCTGGATGATCGCAGACAAAAGCTCAATTCCTCAGTTTCCCCTCTGCAAAATGGGATTAACGGCATTGACCCCTGTAAAGCTCTATCAGACAGAGATGTTCTTGTATTTCAGGAGAGGTAACAGTGCTATGCCTGCCCCTTATTTACACGCTTTACGGCATGAATGTTTTTTTTCTGTGTGTCTGTGCTCTGCAGAGCACCACTGCAACAGGAATCACCTGTTAAATGAATAACACTGTGTGCATTCAGACCAACCCATTGCACTGGTCAGTTATTGAAGGATGACCAAACTGCAACTGAAACGTCTTCCTTTTTGAGGGCAGGCAGATGAAAGATCAGCCTTTACCAAACCATACGGACAGGGCATCCTGAGCATTCCTCCTGGGAAGTGTCCTCCTCTGCTCCGGCCTGTGTGTGCTGGGGCAAGCACAGCACCACGCAGAGCACGGGCAGGCCAGGACGGGCCTACACAGGTCACCCAGAGACACAGACCTGCAGAGATCACACTGGAATCGCTGAGCCCAGGATTTGGCCCCATTCCTTGTAAGGGTGTCCAAATCTTATCACAGTGCTAACTGAAGTCTGCCAACAGACTACAGACATCAGGCTACTGTACACTGGCACAGGGTGCCCGGAGGAGCTGTGGCTGCCCCATCCCTGGCAGTGCTCAAGGCCAGGTTGGACACAGGGGCTTGGAGCAATCTCCTCTAGTGGAAGGTGTCCCTGCCCATGGCAGGGGGCTGGAACTGGATGAGCTTTAAGGTCTCTTCCAACCCAAATCAGTCTGGGATTTTATGATCTGATGCCAGGACTGAGGAACACATGCAAAACACTCAGGGAAATCCTGGCAGAGGGAAGGAGATGACTGCCCAGCTTTCTCCAGCAGCACAGCTATTCCCACCCGCTCCAGCCTCAAGAACTGCGGTTGAAATGATCACGACTGGCTGTACCTAAACTCAGCAGGCAGAGGCTCTGCCATGGCTGGCCCAGGATCAGCACTTGGGCCTGGACCCACAGCCCTGGTGCGGGGCTGGCCACACTGCTCATCCGTGCAGTCTGCCCTCTCCTGCAGCCTCCATCACCGACCACTTCCACCGACACTTGCCGGGTGGGAGAAGTCATCTCCTGCTTGGGAAGAGACCAAGCTGGTTTGCCACAAGAGGGAGCAAAGCTGCCGGCTGAGCACGGCGGGAGAGCTCAGCCCCCGGGATGGGGACCCCCGGCATGGGGACCCCCCACCACCCTCCAGCCTCTGATCACATCTCCAGTAGTTCCTCACGCTGCGTTTCCAGCAGGCAACACAGTTTCTACCAAAATACAGAACAGGCACAGGAATGTGTCATGAAAACCAATCACACATCGAAGGCCGATCAGCATCTCCAGGTTTCACAACTAGGCATGCATGTGTGTGGATGTATAAACATATATATATATAAAACCATACATATACACCTCTATATAAAATCTTCCATTACCCCTTAAGGCATTTGATTGTTTTGTTAATTCCCAGGATGTAATCTGTTTTGCATTAAGTGGGATGTCAAGCATCTAATTGTCAAGTGCTGATAAGCCATGGGAAATTTTATTACAAGATAGGCATCAGCTGAATGGAGATAAAACACATCAGATGTTAAGGTGTGATTTCCAGGTAAGATCAGCGTATGTACTTGTGAATACCAGAACCCGGGGCATGCCAGGGCTGAGCTGCGCAAGTGCTACAGGTGGAAAGGGACAAATTGAGGAGTTATAGATGAAAATCTACTATTACCAACTACTCCATGTTTCAGCTGTGCAAGGCGATGTCTGCACCTGGGCTGATGTCGTCGTTTGGAAAAGGTCCCAAATTTCATGTAGAATCTGCCATTTACACCTACAAGTACCAGAGCAACTAAAAATACCATTCAAGTACCCAGAAGTACCAGAGCAGAGACTGCAAACATGTTTTTCTGCCCCCTTCCACCCCTTCGAGTGAGACAGATCTGCAGCTCAGTCCCAGCCCGGCCATGTGTACTTCATGCCCTTGTAGGTGAACATCAGACACATCTTCGCAGTTCAAACACAGCTTACTGTCAGCTCAAGTAATTGCTTGACCTTGTGATGGCCAGCGTTGCCATTCACAGCGTGTGCTATCACCCATTTAATATCAACATCCAGTGTTAGGGTGTCACAGGCTGCTCCGGGTCCTGGTCCATTGGTTTTACTATTAAAATTCTCCCATTGTCAGTTGGCTTTTGAGCAACTTTGTCTGGAGCAGCACAAGCAAAGGGGAAGGGAAGCACATCCCCTTGGCACCTTCTCCACCAGACATGGCATTGCATCAGTCGGGTCCCACTTATCTCCATGACCTCCTGGTACTTGCTGCTCTCTCATGATTCTGAAGGATAGAAGCAGATGCAGAGATTGGGTTTTGCGACACTAACATACTTTGAGCTTTTTAACCCCAAGTACTATTTGTTTTCCTTGGCACTTCCTCTATGACCAACCACACAGAGGCTGGTCCTCCGGAGCTGCCCTGCGGTTAGGAGCTTCTGACCAGAGACTGGAAGTGATTGTGAGCCTGTCCCTAACCCACCCCACCACGAGATCCCTGGCTCCTGGCTGGTGAGGTTCAACAGGTAAAGGGAAGGCCTCAGAAGTGCCATGAACTTTGTGCATTTATTGGGAGATAGAGAAGCATGCTCTGTCTCTGGCACCCAGCTGGGGCAGGGGCCGCCTGCTTTTTAGCCACCATCAAAGCTCAGTAGGGACAAAGCACAAGCACAGGACTGGGAGATAAGGACCATCATGGAAGCCTCACTATATCCCCCAGAGCTGCAGAGAGCAGCCACAGGGGAAGCGGAGCAGCTTGGGGAAAGAAGGAAGGAGCCTGAGAGCTCTCCTGGCACCGTCCACCTCTGGGAAGCCACCATCACACTCTTCACAGCACCTCAGCCAGCAACCAGATGAAAGATACGCCGAAAGCTTTGACAGGGATAAGGAGGAAGCACAGCAAACCCCTGACTCATGGAAGAGTCATTAAAGCATACAAAATCTGAGCCCTCTCTCTGCACTGCTGTTCACCCTCTGCTGTCACCCAACCCCAGCCAAAATGACTGCCACTTCTTAACATTTCACACCGCTTCACCCACCCAGGTATGGCCACTGCGGGTACCACACAGGGTGCTTCAGACCCCTCCTTATTTTGATGCCACCTGCATTAGCCTCCCCAGAGCAGCTGCTGTTGATGGACTCACATTTATAGGAATGTCTTTCCTACGCACATTTGTTTCCTTTTATTTCATTATGTGTAAAATATTATCATTGTCAGGTTCCTGAAATACTTGATTATATATTGATAAAAGCAACTGGCAATAAGGTCACTTCCAGCTCTTACGATGCCACATTTTTCCTTTTACTTTCTTTTCCCGTTTTTGCCACAGAAGGTAGGAGAGGAAGCCAAAGAGGAAACGCTGTAAAATTCCTCCTGATTTTAGGGACAAAAAGCAGTTGTCATTTCAGAAGCTATTTTTAAGCTATATTCACTTCAGTTGTCAGGCAATGCTGTTATGCACAGCGCTGCTGCAGGGAAGGTGAGAACACCAACCAGTATTATACTGTACAGCAAGTAAGCTTATATTCCCAGCTGAATCAGAGCTGCCTTCAAAGCAGGGCTCTGACAGTCCTGACTGGCACCCGAGGCTGGTGACTCAGCAGCTGCTGGTGACTCAGCACCCACGGGAATCGGTGGAAGCGGC